>JAPYYV010007359.1:0-17214 GCA_030522625.1 Copidosoma aretas | reverse complement strand
AAAGTGAGTTTTTATATATTTTTTTTTTTTTTTTTTTTTTTTTTTTTTTTCATTCGTGCGTTATCCGTCGGTGGGTTGTTGCTTCTCATATTTTTTAGGGACAAGGTTGCCCTCGAATGTCGTTCGTTTTGCTTTGCGCATAGTTTTTTGCCATTGGGTGGCGGTGGATTTTTTATTTTTAGCAGTGGTGATTTCGAGAGTGGGATGGTTATTTTGAGTTATCGGTGCGTTGATTACAATCAGTATATCTTGGAATACCAGAAAGCAGATTTCATTTATCCAAAAATTTGTGTGATAAAAATCGTATAAGATTGCTGGAATATACAATTGTAAACGGTGATTATTTTTGCACTCAGTGACAAATGTATCTCGTAATTTATGGTATACAAATAGCTTTATCATTAATTTCTAACTATTTCAATCTGTGCTGTCGTTTTTTATCCAGTAATAGTAGTTTGAAACCCCGTTGGGACCCCCCTGGTCGGATGCACATGAGTGGCGAATCGTATTTTTCCTACCGAAGGTGTACCAGGGTTGCAAAAGTGCCCGAGGTAGGAAAAAACACTTTTACACTTTTTAAATGATACATAAGTAATATTAAGATGAGAAAATAAAATCCGGACTAAATGTGGGTTTTATTATAAAGTTTCTCAGTTTAATCTAAAATGGATTCAGCAAAAACATTATTAATACATTCATAACAAAAGCGTGAATATTATCAGATGAATATTTAAGTGTGACAAATTGTGTTTGGGATGATTCGGTGGGATCGTTTTCAAATTGATTTGATTAAAAACTTTAAGAGACATGATAATTTGTATACCATGCATAAAATATGTCCGTTCCTTGATGATGTAAATGCCGACTACTATATAATTTTGACACTTGTAGCTATAAACTCCAGTTTTGCCATTTTTACCATTATTTAATCAGTCAACTACTTTTATAAGTAAAATATGACAGGCTATCCAATAACATAGATCTTGTGATTGGAGAAGTAATACTTTTAGTTACTTTTTTTTGCACGATTAACGGGAGAGCCCAGTTTGAATATTCCAGAAAAGTTCGAAAGTGATTTGGTTAGACAATTGGTTCGCGAAATGCGATACGCTCTGTACGGGATTCCAAAGCCCTACGATTTTTACCGCTATCAAGTTTCATTACTGAGATTGACTTTTGGGATTAAATTTTTTTCAATTCACTTCTACATAGATTAACGCACTTTATCATTGAGCACTGGATTTCTAAAAATATTCGTGTATTTATGCACATTCATGGTAGATGTGAATTAAATTCCAACATATATTTTTTACGCGATATTTATTAGAGTTTGAAATACAACTCTGTACTTGAGTTATTGAATTCCATCGACGAACCCTACCACAACAAATCATTACTTTATGAAATATGAAAATAAGAAAAACGAAGGATAAAAGGAATAATTGATTTCGAGTAAGACCCGATCACAGTTTTGAAAAGCACGTATATATCAGATGCCGAGCGCGCGTCGAATGCCACTGACGTGACTGCGATTTTCGCGTCTGCAGCAGTCGGTGAGTAGAAATGGAAAATCCAGCGGATACACATAATTCGACGAGCGAAATAAAGAGAACCGAACGCGAGCGGTAACCCGAGACATTCAGAGCACTTGCCGTGGAAAGCCGTGGAAAGCCGTGGAAAGCCATAAAAGTAGAATTTATTTTGCATTTTTCGAGTAAATAAATTGTACGTTTTTGTTGAAAAGAATTGTGAAGTAAAGTCTGATTTCACGGTCGTGAATATAACGGGGATTGGTTTCCCGAGATCCAACGAGCTCGTGAGAATCTTGACGTGCGTGCCAGTCGTATAGCAGTAAGATTGATCTCCGCAAACTTTTTCTCGCCCCACAACCATCAAGAGAGTAATATTGGGCGTTCGATAAATCAATCGGGCTGTGGCGGCTTTGCTCTTTAAATTTCACTTTATTTAAAATATTCGCGCGGGGCACGAGCGATGGCTATTAAATCTTAGGATCGCGTCGCGTAAGCTTATGACGCAAAGTTTCTAAAAATACTGTCAAACTGTAATATGAGAATGATCGCTATTTAAAACAAAAATTCAGCTGTTACAGCGAGTATCGCTGTCTTCTTATGTATCTTACGTTTTTCTGTAGCATCTTTCGAACTAGACTATTTATATGCACGTATGTATTTACGCACGAGCAAAAGTGCTGTAACAAAAATTACATTACTTTCAAGGATAGTAAGCATAAGTTTGCATCATGAGAAATTCGATTACATTTGAGTACATGATTCTTATTGTGTACATTAATGATGTACTTTATAAACTTATACTTATAACGCAAGCATATCCTTACTTTCCTCAAAACATAGGTATTTTCTTTAAAACACTTTTCTCCGTGTGCATGTATATTGGGTTACGTAAGACACTTTCTCGAGTATTCTAAGCATTTTTTATTTTTTATACAAATGAAACATAAATCATAGTGTCCTTTGAAATTATTTTTCTTCGAGCTGCAAACTCTTAGTGTCACTGACAAAATTTTATTAAAAATATTAAAATACAAAGTAATCCTCATACGATCCAATAGTTAGATCATCAAAACAAAACTTTCTTAATCAGACTCTTCTTCTTTATTATTGCCATCCAACTATTCACATTCGTACGTAAAGAGAAAAATCAGGAGTATCAAGATACGAAAAATGAAAAAAAAGCCGGGACAACGAAAAAAAAAAAAAAAAAAAAAAAAAAAAAACAGAAAAAAAAACAAAAAAAAAAAAAAAAAAAAAACAAAAAAAAAAAAAAAAAAAAAAAAAAAAAAAAAAAAAAAAAAAAAAAAAAAAAAAAAAACAGGGATTCGCAAATACATCCAGAAGCAAAGATGAAGCGATTAAGTCGTCAAGGAGGCCGAGAGGAAGTGAGGCAAAATAAAACGAGGGACGGAGTGGGCCGGGAAAGCCGAGCGTCAGCCGCGCGCGATACTTGGCGGTGGACCAACTAATCATCGTCGTCGATCCGTCAGATACGGGCTTTATTTCGACTGGCCGACGCGCGGCCGCGCACGTGTGACACGTATTGCTTAACAACAGCGTGTATTATATATGACCCATCGGATGCGATTAAGGACATACATAAATATATATATATATATATATCTGTGGGACCTCTGTTTAGGCGTGACTCCACGAGAGTGCTTTTTGTTTTTTTGGAAGAACACAAAAGTTCAAATTCACCCCACTCGTATAAGTATATAATGAAAAATTTGCGTCTCTATTTTCATTGTAAAATATGTTACCGATACAGCTGATCTACTCGTCACTAATAAACTAACCAGATTACACAAATACAAGTTTCAAACATCATACGAATCGGATAACATAATTCACTCTACGTAATTATAATTCGCAGCTCATCAAAAGCATCCCTGATACACCTGATTAACGAGATACAATCCCCCTTATGCAGCGTAATTCTTCCATTACTATAACATATAACATATTCCGAGACATATTCCATCAAAGTGAAACGTATGCTCGCGAAATCCTGACTAATCATCCTGTAGAGACTGGCCTGCATATACATATAATAGCCTTTATTAATATGGCTTATTTCACATGAACCCCATTAAATGAAGTGACGCGGCGAAAAAATTACCTCAATGCTGCTACATTAAAAAAAAAAAAAGAATTTAAAACAAGTTGGCTTACTTCTGGTAAGAGCATTTCCTGACGAGCGCACGGCGTTCACACGAGCACCATCAACCACCCATTCTAAAAACCGCCCAGCTGTTTATTTTTCACTTCGAACATAAGAAGCTATGAAATTCAGTTTCCCACGAAAAACAGGATTGAAAAAAAAAAAAAAAAGGCACCAAAATTCATACAGGCAGCTAATAAATTTCGTTCGACGGACAAACACGCTCCGATAAACTTATCTCAGTTACCACTGCCTCCGAAAACCCAAGCCCGTATACTATCTTAATACGCCGTCAGATAGACTCTAGAAATATAAGGATCCTCGATAAAAATAAAGAGAGCTAGTTTATACATCAAGGTCCCCTTCGTCGCACCTTATCTGAACGTACAACTCGACTTCGTCTCGACTCCCAAGAACGGCTCTTCGCGCGCGGGTTACACGGACCTATTTTTTAGGCGAACCCAGCGCTAAAGTCTCTTTTTATTTTTTTTTCACTCCAGATCCCTATACCATGTATAATACACCCCCGAACAAAATCCCACCATCTCCGTCCGCGGAACAGCCGGGGACAATATGACAAATGGTCCGGAAAAAGGGATCGAGATTTTCGCCCGAGCGAAAAATCCCGCACCAGAACGTCGCGCGTCCGCACACGGCGCTTCGAAAGAAAAAATCGAACCCCCGCGCGCGCGCCCGCCCCGGCGAACGTGGGTATATTTTTCACCCCGAAGAAAGAAGCGAGATACCGCGAAAAAAAAGGAAGCCCCCCCCCCGATCGAACGCGTACACGGGGGGAGCGGAAGGGAGATACGCGCCGCGTGTGGGAGGGGGTGGTAAGCGAAAAGAAGATTGTAGGGGGGGGACAAAAGGAGAGAAGCCCGTGCGCGAGGAAAAGTCGAGGCGGTGGTGGTCCCGAGGCGGAGTTTCTTCTCGCTTCTTCGCGGAGGGAAAAAGGTTGGATGCATGTACTTGTACGTGGTATGTATGAAAGTAGTGCAGCGGCAGCAGCGAGGACGTAAATATACCTATCGGGAAAACCGAGTCGGATATAGAGGGGGGGGGGATTGGTGTGCGCGAAAGATGAGCTCCGAAATTTCAAAAGAGAGGGAAGAGCGCGGGAACGTCTGGAGGATGAAAATAAGTTCATGAGGTTAGGGGTGAACCCAGCCGAGTCGGGAGGGGGGGGGGGTATACAGTTCGAAACTCCTATGGTAAACACACATCCGCGTATATGGGCTGCAGGGATGTGGGTTAGGTAACTTTATTAAAATGTTAGCCGAATATGCTAGCATAGTTGGCGTAGGTTCTTAAATTCTGCCGCTTCGTCATCGTGGGTTGAAAGGTTGATGTAGTTATACATAGGAGGGATTGTGATTTAATTAGGCGGGAGTTTGAATTAGTTGAACTTCAAGCCACGGAAGCACCAACGATACGAAAATTGTTTGCATTAGCCACCAGAAGTTATTACTGCATAGTTTCGATCTATATTTTGAATCAGCCCGGTTGACTGCTCGAGTAAAATCTGTTGTACTCGAGTCAGGGTTGCCATTTCTTTCAATTAAGTTGGCTTTTGGAACAAACCTCGCAAAAAAAATCCCAGCCGAAGAGAGAAAAAGGGGATCCCTGGTTTTTGGTGTCGGATCAAAAATTCAAAAGGAATCCCCCGTGTTCGCGACTGGGAACTATTTCCTTCGAACGCGTCTGTGCGGCGGTGGGGAAAATCAAATACTTACACATGCAGATTTTTACAGAAGCGAGAGCTCGGATCGACGCCGGTGCGAGACCGATATGCCTGTAGCAAATCTGTTTGTGCATATATACAAAGGTGATACATTTGAATCATGAAAAGATAATATTGTACTTACATGTGCGTCAGTAGTTCTGCGATAATTATGTTCATTGATGAAAAACAAACAGGGAAAAACGAGCAGTTACTGAGACGTGGAATCGGCTGTGTACGAATCTAGGAAAAGATATTAGACTTTACGAAACTTTAGCTTTGCTAAGCGTGTATAGTATTGTGCGTGAAAAAGGCTGGATTCATCGTGGGTTTTGGTTACCATGAACACGGGGAAAATGAGGAAAAAATGTGCATAGTAAATGATAGTCAAATAATTATGTACAACGATGCGGTTACCGGAATTTTTCGATAATTTTAAGGACGTCGACTACCTTGAGGGGTTCACAGCCAGTTTTTGATGAAATTAGTACACTGTTGGAGAACGAATGTATGAAAATTTCGAAATACGAGGTTAGCTCTGAAGAAATTAAAGAGACAAATTTTCTCAAATGGTTTCTTGGAATACTTCCAGAACATATCGTACTTGCTAATTCTTTCATATTAACTTTCCGTAGTAACGAAGATAGTCAAATGTAAGTCCAGAATAATTGTAGCCAGGGTAATTTTTTAAAAATATTTTCCGTTCAAGTGAAGAAGATAAGATAAGATAATAACAAGAAAAAAATATATACCATAATTCCACAAATAGTCCGGAGACAGATAAAGCTGTTGAGCGCGTTAAAAGGACTGCTACTTATTCCGACTTGAGGAGGAAAAGAGACGGAAAAAAAAGAGCACGCATACGTGTATATACTAGATTCATAAAAGTTGTGGCGTGGAGCGTGTCAATCGCGTTTTCCCGAGATACATCACTGCTCCTTCAACGGCAATATTTCACGACTAAGGTGATGGGGAAGGGCACGCGGGCTCTTCTCGAAAGTGGAATTCAGTTTCCACGGCGTAGGAACAGGGGGTAGGGGAGGGGGAAGGGGGTGAAGACGCTTAAGCTCGATTTTTCTCAGCTACTAGAAATACCTGCCATGCAAAGTCCCTCCTCCTCCTCATCGTCCCTCCACGCCGTTTTTTTTTCTTTTTTTTTCTTTATTGAAGGCTCGCTGCTCCGAAGCTTCTCTCTCTCTCTCTCTCTCTCTCTCGGGCTATACGTGTATAGCACTTTGCTAAAGAACTCTTTTGTCTCAGCTGGGCTGCAAAAAACTGGAGGCCAGACGATCTTGATGCTTGAGCTATTTTTTTTGTCTCGAATGGGAATGCCGAGAAATCGTTTAATTTGAGAAAATGTTTGCAGAACGCTACGCTTAACATTTATATTTTTAAGATTATTAGTTTGAACTAGCGATACCGATATTAGTTGTTCAATAATAAATTAATAACCACGTTTTATGAACACTATACATCAAAACAAGAGCAATAGTTCAATGAAATTTAATAAATCTGAAAAGCCCAGTCGGATGTAAACAATTCATAGATTATACTAAATGGATAGAAATATACACTATAGAGTCGATATATATTTGAAATGGTCACGATGTGGTTAAATTTTACTAGTTCTGGTGTAAATTTATTATTCAGATGTTTCTCTTTGAAATAATAATTTTTCTAAAATATCTGTGAACCGTGTTTTATTTTTTGATCTAATAAAATTTATGGTTTTCATGCAATTCGCGTACTTCATTCGTGCATACTTCGTTTGTTAAATAGTTTAACTTTAAAGTTTCATACCTTCAAAACAGCGAAGGTAATTTTGATGGAATTTTAACTACGAACGAATGGCAGTATTACTGACATGAACAATATTTGTATACGTTTTTGTTGTACATCGATTATTTTTATATTAACTGTATCTTTATCGATCAAGGAATACTATTTCTTAAATTATATAGTGTGTTTATAGGTGTCAGAGAACACACAATGTACCAACAAAAAAACAGTACACCAATAAAAAAGCTTTCTAGTTCGGACTGAGTGATAAATACATTATCAAAATTGTATCTCTTCGTAGCTGAACAGCCACAAAAGAAAACAAAACAAAAAAAGAAAGCGATCGACCACACGAAAATAACACTGCATAATTCATCTTTCGCCGAGAGAGAGCAATAAATCTCTCCGAGTCTGCTCGATGCATAAGAAGAAATGTAGGTCGGGAGCAGGTATATGGTACGTATATATAGATAAGCGTTATGACATTAGAAAATGGAGAAAAAAAATTTTCAGGGCAAAGAAAACGGAGAGCCGAGAGTATACAGGGGAAAACAAGACGAGGAAAACGTTCGTGTGGAAGCGGGTGACCGCGCGGCGATCGTTACATGCAACGGGGTTAGAGCAAACCTTATCGAGAGAATTGGGCATCGATTGGATGGTCAACAGGGTGCATTAAATCCCCACGATAATCCTACACTGCTTCCTCGTTTCCCTTTTTTTTCTCATTCAGGTTGTTTGTGGCCCTCCGTAGTCTGTATTACATTAAATCGCCATGTTGGCTAATCCATAGGGTCTCCTTCTTCATCCGTTTTTGCGGTCATTGTCGAAAATATTGGGGTTCCATCTGGTTGATTGATTATTTTATTTTAAACAAAATTACGTAGATACTTTCGCAGCTAATATTTTTAGAACGAAAATCGTAATGAACATCAATAAGTCTTGAATAATTGATTCAAGGCTTCTTTTATAATGCTGTAAATGAAAAATATTGGTTAATGTTTATATCATCCATCTAATGTATACATCAATTGCCGATACACTCATTTTACGATGATGAATGGGTAACTTTGTATTTAATTGTTTCAAACTTTTTCATTAAAATGCCTAATTTCTAGACCCAGCATAGTGTATTGAAAATCAAAATTTATCCTTCAACATAAATCAAAAAATGTATTCAATTACAATTTTGGTAGGTACTTGCATGAAAAACAAACAAAAAATTAGTACGTCAAAGATCTACGTTCCTCATAACCTCACTGATGATAAGAGTTCGACTGTTTCTTAATTCCATGGTAAATGGTTACAAAACGACGAGAGATTTACGAAGGGTCAATCTACATGTTGAATATATCAATGTACACATACAAACGCACACGTATACAGTCGCGGAGAAAATCGATTTCTCATGGTTACTAATTCAACGGGGCAAAATGAAAGCTGCCAATATTTCAGAGAGCCAGCGCAAAGTACTGGGAAACTTCCGGGAAAATTCATCTGTACGTACCAATGGTCAACGGGTTTGTTGTAATTATTCCATCGATATATGCCCGTAGAATCGAAAATTAACTCTAACTTGCGTT
Source organism: Copidosoma aretas (assembly GCA_030522625.1). Taxonomy (NCBI): domain Eukaryota; kingdom Metazoa; phylum Arthropoda; class Insecta; order Hymenoptera; family Encyrtidae; genus Copidosoma; species Copidosoma aretas. The sequence goes on along the minus strand of JAPYYV010007359.1, from coordinate 8,439 downwards.
AAATTCTTTGATATTCTGTGTGAAGAAAATCACCATCAAGCCTGCTTTAACAATCGATATTGACCCTCGGCATGTCATTTACAAGTTGAGCAGTTCTCGAGCTCGTCGTGCGCCTCGCTCCGCGCATCCTGACGCAGAGTCAACGTTACAACACTCGGGACAATCTCATTAAACTTGGGATCGAAGTTTCCGAATATCCGTCAAAGTTTGCGAGCAACTTTGACAAAGTGAATTTCTCCCGTTGTTGTAATCGTCAGTTTCAAACTTTTCAAAGTGACAGTCTTATTTTCTTCGGACGCCGGGGTGGAGTGAGTCGTTGGAAAAACTGACGATTGAGGATCGGGCACTGTAGCGAATAGTACAAGGTAAAGATGTGAGGGGAACATCAAAGCGAAAGCGAGAATTGAAATGTTTTTTTGGAGTCCTGGTTTTGATCATTTTTTTTCATATTTTTATGGATCACCATAAACAATACAATGGATGGGTCTGTCTCTCTCTCTCTCTCTCTCTTATTATTAAATGATTGTAAAATTAAGTAATTATTAATTTACTAGATGCAGCTTGTGTGATGAAACTGGCTTATATGTAAGTCTGCCTGCGTGCTCACTAGTATTGCCTTTAATTAGGCCCTGAAAAAAGTCCCTTGGCTGCTATGGACCATGAGTCCTTAGCCACAATATATCAATAAATAAAATCAAAATCAAATCAAATCTCTCTCTCTCTCTCTCTCTCTCTTTCTCTTGATCCTGGATGAGAGAACTTAATGGATACAAATGGTTTTTAGAATACAAAGTATGCCTTTACTGTAATTTCTTGATTTGAATAAGTAAAAAACTGCTGATTGACTGATGAAAAAAGTGGTAATTGTACATAAAGAGCCAAATAATTTAAAATAATCACTGGAAAGCCGAATTTTACCACCTCAATTAGGGTGTTAACGAAGATTTGAGACTATCTATTATTTTTAATCTCTGATACCAGCTCACGAATACAGCTTCTGTCAAATTAGCCAAACGTAATTACAAATTCTTTGTTTGCTGACATTTCGCTAATGACAATAAAGTATTTAAGATTTCTCGTGTATAAAAAAAAAATCATGATAAATAGGCTCTCACACCTGTTCAAACGTTCAAAGAAAGCTGTATCAAAATTATGGATAGCGTCGAATCGTTGATGATGTTCCACTGTAACGAGGCACAATCAATATGATCCAGCCATGTATCTGCAATAAACGCGCATGAATACAGATCAGCGCAAGTCACCATGTATAAGTACAATACGCTCCCACGGAGCCGAGAAGTCGAGAACACATCATTCATTGCAGATATCAACAACGCCTCCAACAGATGTACAGAAGCAGCAGCGTATGCCTCGACGAACTATACTGTTGTAGGTTCCAACAGCCAGACTGCAAGCGCACACGTAAGCCCGAGCATTTGTCTCCTTCCCCGGCACGTCGCTCGCGTTATTCACACCGGGACATAGCCAAATTAAGACCTCACGACATGGACACACACGTGTATCTGCCGACACATATATATATATATATATATATATATACGTGCTGGAACAGTTGTACAATGTACAATGGGCATATGAGGAGGAGGAGTATAGGTACGTGGTGCTGATGAATCTATATTTTCATTTGGTGTGTTTTCTTCGTATGTTCTTCTTGCGTTCTTCATACAGCTATTTGGGGTATTCCGTCGTTCAGGAAAATTTGGTAGAAAATACTACGATGATTTTAAACGCAAAAGTATATATGCAAACGGTAAAATTTTCCGCGCCAACGATGAAAAAAAGGAAGTATTAAAAACATGATGCAAACAATAAAAAGATTCCTGAACGATGAAATATCACCATAGTTAGTAGTCATTTTTCTCGATGAATGTATCGTGTACTGTAAACTTTACATATTTTTTAAAAAACAAATACCTTTGCAAGCGCTCTGACGCCCCTTCCATCCCTGACTAGACACCTCGGCTACTTATACCCAATTCTTTTTTAGACCTTAAAGCACCAGCCCACATTTCTCCGTTTGTACAGCGAATCCCTTGATATGCATATATATATATAGGTAGTCGCGTAGCGCAAGGATTAAACAGCTTAGCAGCTCGCTTGGTTGGGTAAAAAAGCACTTAAACGCTCATGATAAATATATATGCGCACATGCAAACAAAAAAAGGAACAACCGTGGGTATTTGTGTTTAAGTTTCAGGTGGAAAAAAAAAAGCATTTGACTTGTCTTTTCCGTCCCCTGTATTTAAACACGTGATGTCAATCACTTTGGGGAGCCGTCCATTGGACTCTTGACTATATAAATGATGCGTACATGTATATTTTCATGGAAATGAGTTAATTCAAAACGTTTTTTTAATGTATGACGAAATGAACGATATACTCGTACACCCTTACCGGCTAACTCATAACCAGGCGCGGAAGATACTAAACATATGGGTCATTTCACGGAAAAACGGGATATTTTGTTATGTAAAATAGAATTTTCAAAGTTTAGTGGTTAGAATTTTTTTATTATTTTTTTCTATGTTGTGTGAGATCCAAACTAGCTCTAATTAGAGAGGGTATACACGGGAGTGTGGCTGCAGTGTTCGAAAGTCTCTGATTGGCTCCACCATTTTCGGGACTGTATGCATATCATCTAATCACAGTCTCAGAAACGTATGTATGTGAACTGCATGAGTGCATAGTTATATAACTTATATGCAACATATTTTGCTACACTCTAATGTTATAAGCGGTCTTCCATGCTGTCCCGAAAACGGCGGCTTCGGCCATACTCCCTTTTATTACCATTGTCATTTTTCGAAAACACATGCTAATTTCAATGGGATTTTAAAAAAACTTTTAAAAAGCGTTACAGGTACTTTTTTTACGATTCTGAACCAGCCGATAATTTCATCTATACCTCCAACAGTAGGTGCGTTATGGACCATAACTTATGGTAATGACCGCTTATTTACCGGGAAAAACTGTCTATATTCACGATGACACTACGACTAGGCGCATTCGAATTTCCGGTTAATGAAAATTGGTCTATATGCTTGTTCGCTCTACTATACAAAATAACCACGTACAAATATCAAAGAATGTACCACTTGGCCCTACTAAATCATTTGTCTCAAGCAATTCAAAATTGTAAAAACCAGGCTTCACGATTAAAACGCCTTGTACACTTTTAAAAACACTTTTATATCGTCCTAAACTACCAAAAAAAATGCTAGTCTGTTCAGGCTATTGGAAAATACAGCTTCAGAAATTAAAAAGTTACACATAGGCAGTATAAGCCGCTTTTTGAAAAAAAATTTTGACTTGAAATAATAAAATGTGTTATTTTTAAACATAGGCTTCATGGATATATCGCAGTTTCTGTGAAATGGTCCATTTACGTGATTAGAAACTACTCTGTTCAAGTTTCAAGTGTTGGTAATGATGTTACATTGGTTATAAATTATTCGTCAATGATCATTAATTTATTTTTGTGTATTATATATGATAAAATAACTAGATTTTGTTACATTATATGCGTATATGTAATTAAAAACTACTATATTTATGTTTCAAGTGTAAGATAAGTCTACTCACGAAACATAATCTCCTTATTTCTTACTCTGCTGTTGATCGCTTACTGCTCAGTATGATAGGTGTTTACTCGACGGATGACTAGATCACACTGTGAATACATCATCTGGTAAGCAACGCAGCTCATTGCGCAGTATAGAGTGCGCACCTTAGCTAGGTCACTGACCACTGGGCACTGATTCACTCAGCTGACTAAACTCACAGTGTGATATAGTCATTCATCGAGTGAACACGTAATATATATACTGAGCAGTAAGCGATCAACAACAGAGTAATACATAAGGAGATTCTGGTTCGTGAGTAGACTTATTTTATACTTGAAACTAAAATAGAGTAGTTTTTAATAACATATACATATATATTGTAATTATATAATACAATAAGTAATACAAGTAACACAATAATAATGTATGCGCAGTAAATTCAATTATATTTCACTACATAATATACATACACATAAGTCATGAAAAACACGATATTTTGGTATGTGAAATAGGATTTTTAAAATTTAGTGTGTATAATTTGAGTGTTTATTATTTTTTCTTTACTACTCGAGGTCCGAACTAGCTGAAAACTTTCGGGTCTGACTCTCTTCTCATTTTTAGAAAACACATGTTAATTAAAATGGGATTTTTCAAAAAATTAAAAAAAGCACCATTTACAGACCTGTAATTAGCGTAATGGTACTTTTTTGGCAATTCTGAAGCCCCAAATCGGAATTTTTCAAAGAAATTTAGTTTGGTACATATGCACAAAAAACGCCTTCGTACACCATAGTCAACCAATTGATAATTTAATATATCTTCAAGATTAGGGGTATTAACCAACCAATTGATAATTTAAAATATCTTTAATATTAGGGGCATTACGGTAATGACCGCTTATTTTAGCCAGCAGAACTGTCTAATTCACGATGACACTACGACTAGCCGCATCCGAATTTCTCGTTGAAAAAAATTGTTCGATATGCTTGTTTGCTCTACTATACAAAATAGTCAAATCTGAATGTCAAAGAATGTATCTTGGCCCTACTAAATCATTTGTCTCGCTTGATTCTTAAGAGTCAAAACTAGGCTTTACAAATACAACACCTTGTACAGTTTCAAACATTTTTTGTGTCGTCCTAAACAACTAGAAATTGTACTAGACGGTTCAGATTATTAGAAAATACATTTTTAAAAAATTAAAACGTTAACGCATAGACCGCTAAAAATGAAATTTTTAAATGCTTCGCATTACGGTAATGTAATTTTGGCCTGTTTTTTCCATCTACGGCCACGGTAATTCGTTTTTCTACTTGATTTCAAAATGGCTGTACAGAAAAAAATTCAGCTTACACTGTTTAAAAAAAGTTTTGGCTCAAAATAATAAAATGCGTTGTTTATAAGCATATAGGCTTCATGATATATCGCAGTTTTTGTGAAATGGCCCATATACGATCATTAGCGCCGACCAAATCACGCGTCCAATAAACAAACGTGCGGAAAAAAAGGTAACTCTGTCGTGTCTACATCCGCACATAACAGGCAGAAACACTCGTGTGGTCGGCTCTTGAGGAAGTTTCGAGTAGGAGACGACGACAACGACGACGACGATGAGAGAGAAAACACGACCCGACTGCCGCTGGTGATTACGCCCGGGGTGTGTAGTAGGTATATACCCACTGGTGAAAGTTTTCCCTTTCATCTTGAGTGCTGTGCCATGCTACTGCGTTGTTGTTGTTGTTTACGCCACTGCCCGCGTCCCCCCTTGTCGTGACCATCGATCGATTCTCGCGAAGCTTGTATATAATATTGGGTGTGGGTATCGGTCTCTCTCTAGCGTCTTTTTCTACTCCTCCCCCGTGCACGTGCATCCCGTGTATGTATAAGTATGGTCACGAAAGATATATTGGAGTATCGATAAATTTGTGATTTTATTAATAATGTATGTGCGTATAATATATAGGTAAGGAGGCGCTGTATAGGGTGGGACTGAACGCTTTTTCTTCCTGCCTTTTTTGAGGTCCGTCGAATTAAAGAAAGGGTGAATATTTTTTAAAAGGATCGCGAATTTCAATAGTGTTTTTGTATCTTGAAGATGAAATTCGAGGGTATACACGTTGCGAAAGGTGTAGTGTGTTTGTATGCAAGTTTTTAATTTACAAGCCACGTTACGACCCTCTTAGTATACTGCACGAGGAAAGTTGAAACGTGGTTTGTAAGTGAAAAATCAAATATTCAATATTAGTCGAACGAGACTTGTTGGATTGGAATTACGAGTATTTTTGATGCATCGAAGTGGACTAAATTTGAAGGGAAAAATAACTATTTTTTTTCAAATTTGTGTTTCGTTCAAAAAATTAAGGTTTGACAGATTATTTGAATTTTTTTCTATGCATCGACGTTTTTGCAAAGACATTCTCAATTTTTGGTGGAAAACAGAACTATTTCTGATAACTGAAGAACAACTTATCCTTTTTTTACTTTGAAACTTTGGATTTTTACCAAAGTCATTAGTTCAGCGCACCATTTCCGAAAAATCAACAAGTAGTCGACAATAAAAGATTACTGTATCAATTCATGCATAAAAGAAAAGTCTAAAAAATTTCTCATTTTTACAAAAATATTCGGTGGACAAAAAACTTTTGCACTGGCTAAAGTACTCAACTTTCCAATTCCAGCTTATCCCGCACTCGAACAAATCCCTTCGTATTCCATAAATTTGCAACTCAGCCCGACGCCACACTCCCACATCGATCCACTTAAAATTTCAGCCCCGGCAGTCTCGAAAGTTTTAAATGCCTCTCAAATCGCGCAAAGTGCCACTAATGCATCATTGAAAAACACGCGACTGCAGCAGCTCCGCGGCCGCTATACGGCCGGCGTTAATTTTTAACGCTGATCCACTTGGGCCGTAAATTTCGCGCGAGAGCCTTTTGCTGTAAAATTTTTTCCCTCGACCGTCATTCCGAGGGTGCTCTAGAGCAAAATGTTCATAAAGAAATTAAAATTATTTTGTGGTATATATGCACATTTTGGCCACTTTTTTGGTCAATGATGTTGGTCAAGTCTGGTAGAATATTTCAGACTCGTATTAGTTAAAATTTGGTACATGTTAATAAACGTAATGAACAATTGCATGCACGTGTTAGAGAGACTGAATATGTAACATAGATTTGGATGAAGATTATAATATTGGGATCTCAGATGTTGAAAGTTTTTAAGAGCATGTGCGAAAGTGTCGACAATGGTGCACATTCGCAAAAATGCAGTTGTAACTTGAATAAACATTTTGATGCATAACATTTACTTGAAGTTTCACAAAAAATTTATTCAAAACGATTTCCAGTAGCTCTTAAACTAATATCATACAATCAAATAGAATGCCAGTTTAAATTTTAATGGTTAAATGTTTTAGCCAATAAGTCTAGACAGTACCGGTATTATTATTTTTTGTCGACCGTTCCGTCTCCTCGGATCGCTGAACTTCACGCACGTTTGGGTTTGTAACATATTGCTTTGATCCTGGTTTTCCATGTGCGACTTCTTTTATTATAATTCAATCGCTTTCACGATACAATAACATAAGAAAATGTATAATATCCTACACTTGTAACCGATAATTTCAAGGCGATATTTTCTAATAATGTTTAACAATACTTGGATGCTGTTACACTTTTCCTATTCAATTTTCATGCATTTAAATTATCACATAACACGTATTTGAATTCTAATGCTCGACAGGAGGTTTGAAGAAAAAAGTGTCCGAAACGTCGTACCGATACAATAAAATTTCTTGGGACAGCACAGCCAACAGAGTTTTACATCCATTGAGATCAAAGTTGTGACTGTAACATCAATTTTCGATTCAAATATTTTGCGCAACAAATTAACAAAATTTCATTCATACTTTGCCCAACCACCGCACGCACGCAACCTGCATCCGTCCTCTCCCCTTGCTTGTACACCCATCTGCTTTCGCCCGATCTTCAATAAAACTACACTCCGGCGCCCAACATTTATCTCCCGCGTCCGCGTGCAATATGCTTACGTACGGTGTACAAAAGAAAGAAGCCGGGGACACGGAGAAAGGCAATTTGATGCACAGAACGGCGCGGCGTCGTCACCGTAGGACGAGCTGCTGCCGACTCTGAGAAATCGAACGGCGCTCGGGACGGCGAAATTTGTTTTCTCGCGCAAACGGCGGGCTCTCTCTTTCTCCCGTTCCTTTCTCTCGAGCGGAAAAAAGGGAGGGAAAAATGGAAAGCGTACGCGTACATAAACAGAAATGGGGGACGAGACTCTTTCTCCGAGACCGGGGGGCTGCGCAAGCTCGAGCCGAGGGGAGGGAAAGAAACAAAAAAAAAGGTGCAGCGAGCAACGGCGTCATCATGATCAGCTATGCGTGTTGGGGCTCTTCACGGGGCGATTTTTTTTCTCGAGAGTCCGGCGGTATGGGAGGCGAGGGGCAACGCGCTTTGAAGTCTCTGAAAGACTTTGCAAGACTTTGAAAGACTCTCAGAGACTTGGAGTCTTGAATATTTTTTTAGCGATTTCGAAGAATTTCAGAGACTTGGAAAGTCTTTTAAAGTGTTTTTGTAAAGATTTCGAGAGAGCGCAGCTCCTCGGCGGGAGGTACGAGCAGAGGAAAAGAGGAAGGGACGACAAACGCGAGCTGGAAGGTGAGAGTACTTTTTTCTTTTCCGAGCGAGATGACGATGGCTGCGCGAGAGTCGGCTTTCAATTTTCACGGATCGGGCGCGCGTCTTTTCTCCGTCATTATACCGAGTGGAGGAGCTCGAGAGCGCGCGGGAGGCAAAGTTTAATTGGGAATCGGAGGGGGGGGGGGGGGGGGGGC
>JAPYYV010007358.1:0-13477 GCA_030522625.1 Copidosoma aretas | reverse complement strand
AAAAAAAAAAAAAAAAAAAAAAAAAAAAAAAAAAAAAATACGTGTCTCTTTTTTTTTAATACAGAACCCGTAAAAAAAGTTTCAGCAAAATCAAAAATGAGTCGGTCAGAGGGGTGTTCGGTTTGTAAAAGAACGTCCCATACATGGAAAACTGAGTTTGAGATTACCTTATGTGAAGTATCAAATTTTGTCAGTGTAAAGATCGAGAGAGATAGAGAGAAAAGTGCGATTCGTTTGCATCAGCGCGATTATGCTGCTTGTGAGCTCGAGCGTTTCGATGTGTCCAAACGCAACTCTGTACGCTCTCCAACGCGGGTATAAAGCTAAGATTGCCCGAGGAAAACGCTGGTGAATGTGCGAACGCTAGTGTGAGTGTGCTATTTAGGGAGTTCGTGGGATCGTTAATCTTCTTGAGTAACGTTACTCGTCCTGATCTAGCGTATTCCGTTAATCGCATAAGCAAACATCCAAACAATTATAATAATTCGCACTGAGAAGCTGCTGAACGAATTTTAAGATATATAAGTGGTACAATTGATTATTGCGTAGAATACAATAGCAGCAGGAGTGCATTTGAATTGGTTGGCTATAGCGACTCGGATTACGCCGGTGCACCGCGGTGATCTAGATACCAGACGCTTTACGTCTGGTTTCGTGTTTGAGTGGGCGGGCGGCCCTTTACATGGTGACCGCAGAGACAACGTATGATAAAATTTAGAACAACAGAGTCTGAACGTATAGCCGCATGCAGAGCGGTAAAAGAGTATGGCTGCGCGGTCTGCTAAGAGACATTGGGCGCCCATGCAATAAAGCTTCTATATTGTTCGTTGATAATCAGAGTGCGATCCGACTAACTAAAAATCCGGAGTTTCATAAGAGAAGCAAATATATTGACGTCCAGTATCACTTCATACAAAAAAAGTGCAGCGCTGGCGAGATTGAAGTAAAATATGTACCGAGTGAGATCCAGCATGCCGATGTGTTCCCCAAGGCGTTACCGCAAGACAAATTTGTAAACAATCGTGATCTGATGCAGATAAAACCGTTGTCACAAATCAAAGAGCGGGATTATTTTAATAAGACTTCGATGTTCGTGAGGTGGCCCGAGGTATGAATGCGTGTGTATCTATGTTCAACTCAATGTATGTATTTATGTGTGTGAGCAAAGTTTTTAATAGCTCAGTCGAAGGCGTCGCAAGGCGTAGCCTAACATGCAGTCGATTCCTGATGAGCGCGTCCGTTACATCATGATTATACTCACACTTTTGTATTACGGTATTCTAGAGATGTATTCGAACAAAAATAAAGTCCTACATATACTATTGTGCGAAAGGAAGATATTCATCAAAGAAAATCAAGATTTGACAGGCACATGTTCAACTAATCAATGCAAAAGTAAAAAGTCGAGAAACACTCCCAAGCTAAATGCACGGGAAACTTGTGGGCTGTCAGCTAGAATTTTTAAGAAGTCCTCTATGAAATCGGTTCTAGAATTCGTTGAACTGAAAATCATGATCTAAAACTTGACACAGCCCATCTCAAGACCACAAAATTCAGTAATGTGCGCCAAAAAATTTGGATTTTTTCAAATTTATAACACACTTTTTTCGACGAAAGGTGAGCTTTTCTTATGACTTTTATAGGTTATTTTTTAACTCCCGAATAATGTATTTCCAAATTTTTTAACTCGGACTATCGAAGACTAGAAAACGAATCTTCAGATATGTACTGCATTTTTTTGTGTAATTTCGTATTTAATACTTCGATTACTGGCAAGTTAAACCAACCTGAATTTTCTGTGATAGAGCGGGCGGACGTTTTAAAGAGAACAGCTGACTTTAGGGGGCCCCAGCGGGGCATGGCCGTACCTACAACAATATTTTGGCGCTTATCACGAAGAGTAACGTTCAACTCGCCAGTACTTAAAGAATACTTAGCGAATCAGCCCCAAAAAATTTATAGATATTCCTCAGACTGTCCAGTGTCTTACAGTTTTTTTCGAAAAGTTGATAAGTTGCAGGACGATCTCGAAAAAAACTATAACCTTAAAATCAAAACTTTAACCGATAAAAGTGTGTTACGAATTTTTAAAAATCTGAAATTTTTTAATACTACATTATGCATTTACCTTTAGACGAAGCGTGTAAAAAATTACAGATATAAATATTAAAAAGAAAAAATTTGAGAAGAAGTTTGGTAAAAAAACTTCGTGCCACGCTGAGCTGTAGCAAGTGTTTTGGGCTGTGTTTTTTACTTAATCGTTTATATAGGGTGTCCACTATTTTTGTTCAAAAAAATTCCCTGATATATCCAGGTTTTTCAGGGTCTTTGAGTTTAAAATTCCAGGTCCTAAAGGATGAAAAATGTTGAAGAGAAAGTTTAATGAATGGGTTATAAAGAAATTTAAGTGTGTAAAAAATATTTACTGAGAAACTGATATCATCACGACCAATTCTCTCAATGAAAAAATAGGGTACATTTTTTGTTAATCAAAAATATATTTTTGTAAGTGCATTAAATTAAAACTCAAAAAAAAAATCCATTATACCTTTTTGTATTGAAATACTTTCTTTCAACGCATAATATATTTTTGTTTTCTCATTTCAAGTTCTTGCAAGGAAGGCAACTGTAGTTTTATTTCTAGAAATTTTCTCTTCAATATTATTTTTTTATGTTTTTCTAGCTTCGGCTAAATTTTTTTTTAAAATAATTTCGATGACGTTCTGGAACTTGATATTAATTTCTTATCAACATCGAATTGGGCTCAAGGCTTCCGTCCATGTAATGAAATCATAAATCATACGTTATTTTGTAAACAATTTCTCTTTTCGGATTCCGATAGAAGATTCTTGGTCAATGGAAAAATATATTGAGTCTCGTTTCGTTTTCAAATTTTGAATTATCACCTTGGATACCATGCGAGATTACTTCTTCGACTTAACTTTCTCTTTACTCATTTAGCTATAACGGTAGATATTATACCGAAACTAATCAATTTTTGGTAAACTATATGGACAGTTGTTTTTTATAAGTATTTGGATTTTAAGCCGTGGATGGACTGAAACACGACTAGCCTTTAATAAGAAGTCAGCGAAATTTTTAACGTTTTTAATTCTTTTTTTCACGAATCTAACATCGATTTTCTCAACAGTTAACGAAGTATTATTATCAAGCAAGGCAATTTTTGAAATGTTATCAGGCTTATACGTATATTCTGGTTTGGCTAAACTTTCCAAAATATTAGCTAGGAATAAAGCTAAATCATCACATAAAAATGCAGCGATTAGTTGTTCTAATTGGAATTTAGTTAATAACGGTTTTATTTCAGTAACAAATAAAAAAAAATTAAGTAAACAAAATTTTTTTCTAAATAAAAATAAATTTCAGAATTTCATAATAATTCCCTAATATTTCCAGATTTTCCAGGTATAGTGGACAATCTGTTTTATCTCGTAAAAAAGCAAGGTTACCTTGGGGCCCTAAAGTGCGAACCTGTTCAGAATTGCACAAGCTTCAATTATGTGTCGCTTGTTCCGTAACTCCTCGTTAAATTGTTTATTTTTTACAAAGAATGTAAAACAATTACTCTGCTCCATCAGCGCCTGTGTAAAATGTACAAACATTGAGATAAAATATTTCGTAATTTGGCACGGCTAAGGAGGTAAACAAGGATACCATTAGAATCAGAAAGTTTAAAACAATCAAAAAATTCCCAACTAATCTTCCAACTGTTCTCGCTGGAGCCCCCTTAACAAAGCGCACTATGGGAGCAGCCCCTTTCCATGGCATGTGTCACCTTGTCGAGACCACGCTGCGTGTAGCCTAGGTCGAGTGAGGTGGCTTCAAATCTAACGACATACCAACCATCCGATACTACACTACTCTAAAGTCCTCCATCTTTAAACATAATCCTTAAAACACTGACATACACATACACTGACTCATTCATATGGCTTGAACGCCTCTTACCGGAGACTAGGGTCGGACTCCCCCCCGACCCTGAAGGGACGGAAGCAGAAGGTGAGACTTGATGTGGTGACCGGAGAGACCCGAGCATCTACTACTGATAGAGTTGTACGTCCAGAAATAGAAAAGATATGACAATTTTGTTAATATAGATGACTGGTCACTGATGCACTATATGGAGGGCACTCTCAGCGCACACCAGCCGGTATTCTCTCGTCATGTCGGAGTTAGTGGAATGGTGGTGGTCTGGTCTCAATGGATGGTCTGACGCGAAATCGACACAGGAAACACAACATACATACACTTACATCACCCTTTCACCCAGTTTACCATTTCTGGGACTTCCAAAATAAATAAGCCATGGCCTCGTTTGAAGAGGCTGTCCTCGGGTGAGGAGGCCCACCGTGTTTGCTGTGCGGTGTGACCCGTGAGTGGCCAAAAGGAGATCCTAGGCAGGGAGGCGATATCGAGGTTGCGTGCCGAGGTGACCTGTGCTGTCTTTGGCTCCTGCTGACTGCAAGAAGGGAGGCTGGATATCTAGCCAGTTTCAGTCAATCGGCTTCCACTGGAGGAGGGGCACGGTCGGAGCGACTCGGATGCATCGCTGCAGTGTCTTGGTGCCCGGGCTGGGCAGGGCTTGCTTGGTAGTGGTCAGCCTCTGCCTTGCTCCCGGGTCGGCCTGACTGTGGTGATGTAGCTGGGCTGTTCCAGCCATGTTTCTCTCTTAGAGTGTCGAGTACGTTCTGTTTCGTGATGTCTGCCGGAAACTCTCTAGAGAGTAGAGCACTTATTGGTTGGAGTGCGAAGCTCTAGAAGGTAGGTTAATGTGTCAGGGCATGCTATGTCCTGAAGTTGCGCATTCAGTTCGACACAAAGTGGGGAACAATTGACTTTTTTGGACACAAATCTGCTTTGACCACAAATCTCAACCGATTTCAGATTTTTTTTTCCCTAAATACTCGTTGGATGATTCTCTTTAACGTATTACTGCGACTATTTTGATCATGACAGAACATAACCTCATAAAAACATGAAAAGTCTAAAATTTAACAGTTTTCTACGTAAAACTTTAGAAAACAAATACATATAGTATAATTATCATATGTAACTGATCGAAGATAGTGTAAATCGTGGTTTTTTGACTAAATAAAGTATCTATTTGTCTACATAACCTAAAAAAAAAAGTTTCTATTTTCTTCTAAAAAAATTCGTATTCACCACAAATCTCAACGGATTGTAGATTTTTCTTTTTCTAAATACTTGTTGGGTGATTCTCTCTTCGACGTATTACTGCGACTTCTTTGATCGTGATAGAACACAAGCTTAAAAAAATGAAGAAAGTCTAAAAGTTAACAGTTTTTTACGTAAAACTTTATAAAACAATGGTAGTCATTTACAACAATACGATATTTAGCTTAAAATTCGAAGGACACGTAGAATATCATCCTATGGTTTTCATTGTACGCCAAGTCTGATCGCGAAATTTCAAAATCGCGGCCTATTGTAAAAATTTTTGAATCAGTGAAAAAAAACCTTATATTTGTTATCTCAAAAATTTGATTTTTAACTAAACAAATAAAAAACTTATCAACAAAAAACTGTAAATGATAGGCTGTATTTTTTCTAATTTTGAATTTTGACGCAAATGACTATGTGCAAATGATTGCGTAAATTTTTTCATAAATTAACGAAAAAAAAAAGTTATTGTTGGACCAATAGAAGCCGAGATACAATACTTTGATTTTTTCATGCATTCTGGCCGTAATATTTGATATTTTGACTCCGGGTCGTCACGACGTTTTTGCTAAAGGTTTATTCTACCATACACAATTTTTTTCCTATCTATTTAGTCAATCCTTTTGCATTTAGCGACTAATGCAGTTAATGAAAATTGCGTGCGAAGCGCGGCACTTGAGGTGCTGCGGCCAGCGGCTGGGCGCGCCGTGCATGCGTAGTAGCTCAAAAAGCGATGTAGCAGAGCCGTTCGGCGTTGTCACTCGATTCTTAGTTGCACAATTAATTGCTCCATGAGCAAGTGTTGTAGGAAAATGCAGTAAAAACCTTTCGAATGTAATTTTTCCTCAGGTTAACGATTGCGCTAGTTATTTTTACGCACGTTCAGGATAACTTACTGTAATTTCCGGTTTTTTTTTTAATTTTTCACGTACTACCGAAACAACGTGAATATTTTGATAAACTACCAGTAAAACATGTATATGCATGGGTTATACCAAAAAAAGGGTCATTATTCAGGATTTAAACTGATTCATTTCTACATAAAATGGTACAATCAGATTTTTTTCCATAATAATATACAAAAAATCAATTTTAATGAATTATCAATCATTAAATTATATCGAAATGTGCATGTTGTTTCGGTGGTACGTAAAAAATTTATAAAAAAACGCAAATTACGGTAAGTTATACTGAATGTGCGTAAAAATAACTAGCGCAATCGTTAACCTGAGGAAAAATTACATTCGAACGGTTTTAACTGCACTTTCCTACAACACTTGCTCATGGAGTAATTAATTGTGCAACTAAGAATCGAGGGACAACGCCGAACGGCTCTGCTACGTCGCTTTTCGAGCTACTGCGCATGCACGGCGCGCCCAGCCACTGACCGTAGCACCTCAAGTGCCGCGCTTCGCACGCAATTTTCATTAACTGCATTAGTCGCTACATGCAAAAGGATTGACTAAATAGATAATGAAAAAATTGTGTATGGTAGAATAAACCTTTAGCAAAAACGTCGTGCCGGTCAGAAGTCAAAATATCAAATATTACGGCCGGAATGCATAAAAAAGGTAAAAGTATCATATCTCGGCTTCTATTGCATTTTTTTAAATTCATAAATAAATTCACGCAATCATTTGCACAAAGTTATTTACGTCTAAGTTCAAAATTGGAGAAAATACGGCCTATAATCTACGGTTTACTGATAATATCTTGTTTATTTGTTTAGTTAAAATTCAAATTCTTGAGGTAGAAAAGATAATGTTATCCCTCACCGACCCAAAAACTTAGATGTCGATTCCATGCCCGTAATAAATTTTGCATATAATCGAAATTTTTAATTAACAATTATACTATAGGCCGCCATTTTGAAATTTTACGGTCGGACTTGGCGTACAATGAAAACCATATTAATGCCTATAACATATCCGATTTGTGTTCAATTTTGAATATTGCAAAAAGTATTTGTATGCTTTTTGATGTTTTGGCGTTTTTCGGTTTGTTCAAACATTGGAAAAATGTTTCTTATCTTTTTTTAACACCTAATCCTCATGCAAAATCGTCAAATAAACCACTTTTGTACCAAATATTTTGCTCGAAAACCAACACTTGCCGAGATATTTAAAGAAAACTAAAAAAAAGCCGATTTCCAAGTTATTTTGCAATAAACACCAATGGCACATATCTCTATCGACGTGACACTTAAGGACGATATTCTACGTGTCCTTTTTTAAATTTGAAGCTTAATATCATATTAGCATAAAGGACCAATACCCTCTAATGATCTGGCACTCCAAATACAAGTATTTAGAAAAAGAAAATTTAAATAGGTAGAGATTAGTGGTAAATATGATTTTTTTTTAAAAGATAATGTTTTTTTTAGGTTATGTTGACGAACAGATACCTTATTAAGTGAAAAAACAACGAATTTCACTATCTTCGATCAGTTGCATATGATAAATATACTATATGTATTTGTTTTTGAAAATTTTACGTAGCAAACTGTTAAATTTTAGGCTTTCTACATTTATTTGAGCTCATGTTTTATCATGATCAAAAACGTTGCAGTGATACGTCGAAGAGAATCATCCAACAAGCATTGAGAAAAAAAAAAATTGGTTGAGACCTGTGGTAAATACGAATTTTTTTAAAAGAACATGAAAACCTTTTTTTTAAATTTATGTCGATAAATAGATACTTTATTTAGTTAAAAAACAATGATTTTCACTATCTTTGATCAGTTAAATATAATAAATATACCATATAGACCGTGCGACCACAATACGAATGATTTGCATGGAAAAAGAGATGGCTACAAGCGTTGACCTCGCCGTGTTGAACTCTGACAATAAAGCGACGTTTAGAGGCATTGTAACCAGGGGCTCGATTGTCGACGTGACGCTCGCAACGCTGGGCATGGCAGCGCGGATGTCCGCCTGGAGGATCCTTAAAAAGAGACCATCAGTTCATTACATTCGAACTGGATGAGCTGTGTGGTACGGTATCTCGCGAGTCGCTCCGTATGGACCTCTGGGTAGAACGTAGTGCGACTTAAGGTAGAATATCCGTTGTTACTAACAAATCAAACTTTTCTTGAATTTAAAATATGTTATGCATCAAATTTTTTGATATTATTAAAATTTTTTTAAAGTTAGGGTATCGGGACTAGTTTTAAAGATAATTTAGTTTGAAGTACCGTCTTTTAACATGGGTTGTAATAGGATACACCAATAACAGCTGTAAAGACATATATAACAAATCAAACTATTTGTATGAAAAATACTATACAAATCTTAAAAATTTCTGCTTTATTCTAGTTCTTCCAAGTTATGGTGTGTCGGTACTAAATAAAAGTGAGTTTATTGATTAATATTCTTCCCATTACCAAAGGATTCAGCCATAACCTATAAGACTGTCATAAAACGGTAAATGACGCATACACTCGTTTGACTACCTTAGTCCACGGATTTTCTAAATTAATCGGGAAGCGCTGCTCGAAGTCCTAAAAGATGCACAGTTTCCTGCTGATCTAAACAAGATCACAGTGCCAGCGGTGGTCGAGCAACTGGTGAGACACACCATGCGGAGCATCAAAGAATTGTGTGACACTTGTATGCCTCGAAAATCAGCCAGAAGAAATCGCTGACTTGCGGAGAGATTATTATCGATTCTGTCGCGGATCCCTCAGCAATACTCATAGCTAGTCCAAGCTCATCACTGATGTCGACAGGGATGCCTGGGGCCTGGGCTACCGAATAGTCACAAAAAGACTGGGCAGTTCAGGATCGGTAAGGCTGATGGTAATCGGCTAACGGACCGCAAAGCCCCAGGTCCATATGGAGTGCCTACTAAAGACCTTAGGATAGTGGCACCAGTAAAACCATACGTCCTCATAGACATGTTTAACGCCTGCTTTAAAGTGGGCATGTAAGGAAGTCCTTGGAAGATCCAGCGTCTTGTCCTATTGGATAAGGGCAAGCGTCCACCTGTGACCCCGACGTCATTCCGACCCTTGTATATGATGGACAACGCCGGGAAGATGATGTAGAGAATGCTCCGAGGGCGTATATGTGGGGTTATCAACCTTGCCGACAACCAGTACGGCTTTAGGGTATGGCGATCAACATGCCACGCGTTAACCGAGGTTCTAAAGGTTGTGAAGCGGGCCTAGCAAGCTCCTCGCAAGACAAGGAATGCCTGTGTCCTAGTCACTCTTGACGTCAAAAATTCCTTTAACTCGGCAAGATTGTCCGACATCAGAGCGGCTTTGCGAGACCAAAGTGTACCGGAGTACCTAAGGATGATCTTCGATAGCTATCTCCAGGGTCGAGTGCTACGGTAAAACACAACCGAGGAACCACGCGAAATGTGGGTTACGTCGGAAGTGGCAAAGGGCTCCGCGCTGGGCTCGAACCTATGGAACCTCGTGTACGATGGACTCCTGCGCTTAGAAATTCCAGCGCACCGCGGCAGGAGTCAAGATGATCGGCTTTGCGGACGACGCAGTGTTAACAAACTGACTTTTTTTGTGCAACACTAAAATTGCGCCGGCTGTGATCATCCGTTGCCACATGTTCGTGAGTGAGCAAAATATCGACTGCTATCACATTAAATATTTTACAATATAAATAAATAATCGTTTGAGAACTTCTAAACCACTATAAAAAATTACACTCACATTCTTGAGCAATTGATAAATGAAATATTTCAATTATTTTAAAATCTAATCTTTAGAAGTACCTTAAAAAAAATAGTAAAGTATGAGGTTTGGTACGATTTTATGAATTCCCATAAGAGCACGTGTTATAAGATATGTTCAAATATCAGATCACAGGTTTTGAATCAGCCTCAAACTTTACCAATTGTTTTGTACAATATTAAATAATATATTTGTAAAGTTTCATCAAAATCTGATTATTCTCATTTTGGGAGAGAACTCTCTTAAGATGAAAAAAATATGTAATCTGACACCGAAGTATATATATTTTCTTTATTATGAATACGAAATAACAATTAATGTCAGGATCGAACAACAACGGACAGGTGGTTACAAAAAAAAATACAGAGGGTCAATTTACAATACACAGTGGTTGAACCGTCAAAAAATCACCCCTTACCGAGAATTGAAAGTGTTATCACTATAGTTTCAACATTTTTTATAATTTGCGTATTACAACTTCATTTGTAAATAAAAAGTAATGAAATGAATCGATCATAAAATCTATACATTCTTGCTTTCTACTAAACTGTATAAACATCGTAATGTCTTGGTATGACAACTGGCACTAACCGCTAAAGCACATACAAACTATACTTCTTTGAAGTTAGCATGGCAAAAATAACAGGCAAACAAATGAAGAATAGAATAAGCGGTAAATTAACCGTTAATTAACCGTGAAAGCAAAAAATTTACGGCAAGTCAGGTAATCCGAAAATCTGTTCGCATGCCAGCTTCAAGTAAAGTTAGCATGCAAAAACAGTAAAATCTGTGTATCTATGAAGCTAGCGTAGCCAAGTCATAGGGCCACGATGTTACTTATACCTTATTTTTTTGCTAATTTTTTGCTACTTTTTTGTCAAAGAATAGATTTTCTAGCCACAGCCATTTCCGAGAAACAATGGTCCTGCTGACTTGAGACTTAAGTCAGCGTAGCCATCGCTAGATCTCTCGAGCGCTTACTCGTATCCAAACGAATCTTGCGGGATATTTTTTTGGTAATTATTTACCATATATTTGTCAACAAATCAATTTTTTTGCCGCAGCCCGTGCCGAGAAAGAATAGTCCTCCTCACTTGAGACTTGAGTCAGCGTAGCCATAGATGTATCTCTTAAACGCTTGCTTGTATCCCAACGAATCTTGCAGGATAATTTTTCCTTTTTATTTGCCATTTATTTGCTACTTAATTATTTTGTTTTGCTGCAGCACTTGCCGAAAAATAACAGTCCGGATAACTTTAGACTCAAGATAGCAAAGCGGCGCAGTACGGTAAAATAATATTCTCCAGACATTGTGTAAAAAAAAGTACGGCAAAACCAATGCCGTACACCTGATGAATTTTTTTGAGTACTGACAAATTTTTTTTAAATAAGACTAATTTTAATATTTTTATAAATAATTTAGTATCTCATACTAGTCAACTGCATCATTAACATAGTTGTTGTGATAGTCTTTGTTAATGTCATGTTAATATGAAGAATTTGAGTGTCATGAATAAATATATTTATCCTCACAACTGTTTACGCATTATAATTGTGAAATTTTTAAGACAAACAAAAATATTTTTTTTAATAATTGTTTTACGTATTTAATGTGTAATTAACAATAATGTTAGAAACCAGAGTAGTAATATTTATATTTGTGCAGTAAGAGACAAGGTGTTTAGATGTATATTAAAAATTATTAAGTTCCCAAAAAGTTTTTCTATTGCTTCCACGTAGAGGAAGCTTTGTTATGGACGAAATATAACTTGCCGAGAAAACATGTTGTACACACATTTTATGAAGTTTAGAATCGAAATACACTATTTTTGGGAAATTTTCGTCTGTGTCTGTGTCTTTGTGTGTGTGTGTGTGTGTGTGTGTGTGTGTGTACATACATATTTTTAGAAGCCCTTGGAATGATTTTAATGATCTAGGGCTTGAAATATTTTGTTTTATATCCTCGTAGCGGCTCGGAAAAATAAATAAATTCCACCTCATCAATATTGATGAGACGATTTTTTATTTCTAAAAAGCCGTCTTTTCTTGCTATTTTCAAAATGTAAAAATTTGAATTTAATTTCCTAAATAATTATATCCCATAGAACACTAAAATAATTTCATTTTTCATTTTGAATCATCTTGCTACGTTATTTCATTTAGTTTCATCAAAAAAATACTAAAATTTTGTTGAATTATCAGTCATACCTCAAAAACCCGTCGAAACACTTCAATTATTCAGAAATTAAAATGTTCATCTTTGTATGCCTATTGCGGTTGAACGACAAAAATATAATTTTGTACCTCAGTCAGGTTTTTAAAACGATTTTTCCATCTTGAAAACAGTTTATTAATATTTTTTTTGTGAAATTAATTATAATTCAACATTAGGAATTATTTTAGCTTGTGGAGCATAAAAAAATTGTATCCACCATTTTTTATAATTATCGTTATAAACTGTTTCCTTATTTTTTAAATATTAAGCTCGCTATCAAGGAACGACGATTTTTTTTAATCATCACAAAACATATGCACGATCATTCACTAATTATTTTAATAAATTATTGTTACAATATGTATATTGATTTCAGAATTTGGAACGATCGGTTCAATTGTTTTTAAAATAAAATGATATAATTTTCACAATGTTTTGGTACAATTTGGTTAAAAAACTTATAATCTAATTTTTAAGCAATTTCACTTTATAGAGCAAAAACTAATTTTTTTAAATTCCAAATTAGCCTTATACATTAAATTTTTTTACTAAAACAAAGCAGAAAATAGTTTAAAAAAAAGATTTTTGCTAATTTATTGGCAGTCGTTTTTTTCTCATTCTCAGGAATGTTATCCCCGCATTCGGTGTAGTGTATCTTTCAAGTAGATCGCAAAAAACATTTGACATTATATATCAACATCAATTTTCAAATTCGGTTTTTCGCGATAATATGAATTTAGTTGCGTTTGTATTCATTTTCCAAATCATTTTTTTGCTGCTTACTGTTTTATTAACTAAAAAACAGAAGACAATTCTGCATTCTTAAAAACTGTTTTATTACAAACAGGATGGTGTCATTCTTATTTTTTTAAATAAATTATGGAGACATAAATTTCCTGCCGTAATAATATGAGTATAAATAACACATAATTGAAAAAAACTTTAATAATGATTTGAAGCATTTGATTTAACTAAAATTTGAATGAGGGTATAATCTTGAATTACATGATGAACAAATATCCGTTAACGATTAAACTTACTTGAGAAGAAATATTTAGAGACTATTGTACCATTTATAAGATGAGTCAAATCATAACAACATAATTTTGCAACGTTTTTTGTATAAAGCTTACGCTTCCCGCTGGACTAAACCACTGGAGTATATGGTGCGATCAACAAAAAATTTTTTTTTAACTATAATACTAAGACTGCATAAACTTTTTATGGCTTCTAATACACCTCTTGGATAAAGCAATAACAACCACCAATAATACTTTTGTCGACTGTAAATGTTGAAACAAGACAAATATTTATATCGGTCTTACAGTCACATTAATAAATAAACATTAATATTATGTTTA
>JAPYYV010007357.1:0-28954 GCA_030522625.1 Copidosoma aretas | reverse complement strand
AAAAAAGAAAAAAAAAAACGGACACAAAAGCCAGAGTGGCCCAGGGCACGACTGGTTATAGCTGTATATACACAGTTAGTCTAGCTTCGATCGTCCCAGCCACTAGCCGGAGAAAATCGAGGGGCGGCTCTCTCTCTCTCTCTCTCTTTCTTTCTCCCCGGCGCAGAGGCAGTTCCGCGAGGCGGCTATTATTCGAGGCCGGCGTTTAGCCCCAGCGCTGGAGTGCGCCGAGCGAATTAACCCCCGTGGCGCGGCCAGAACTGCTCTCTAATGCCATTCACTCTCGCTCCTTTGGTCTTGCCCTCGCGCCCGAGTATACTCGTGCCGGAGAGTTCTGCTGCTCCGGCTTTTCCTCCTTTGAACGCCTTATGTGTGTGCCTTCACGTATACGTATATCATATACGTATACACGTATAGGTACCAGCAGCGAATCCGATCTGGTCTGGCAGAGTTTATGAGCCATTTGCCACTGGGACGATCGAAGCTAGACTAACTGTGTATATACAGCTATAACCAGTCGTGCCCTGGGCCACTCTGGCTTTTGTGTCCGTTTTTTTTTTTCTTTTTTGTTTTTTTTTTTTTTTTTTTTTCATCCTCGACGAATTATTTATCGACACCGGAGTCGACGGTGACTTGGATCTGTTTTCTTTATTCGTCTTTCTATGTTTGTGTTGCCATACGCAGTAGTATACGACGATTGATGGATTGAGAATGGCTTCGTAACTCGTGTACAACTCAGAGAAACCGAATTGATATGTTGTCGACGCAGCCCATAATACCGTAAACTAAAGACTTTCGCTTTACCGTCGCATTATAATAGTAGCCGAGGAGGATCGTCAGGGTTGACTGTTATGGAACTAGTGTTATCCATGATTCATGATTCCACTCTGAATTACATACTACTTTGGAGTGCAGGATACGTCAAGGATAATTCCTGAACCTACTTTAAAGTAAGGAGTACTTTAGGCTTGATTCCTATCCACTCTGAGGTATGGAGTGTTTAAAGCACAATTCTTTATTCCTCTCTGGAGTACAGAGTACGCCAAGGTTGATTCCGAATTCTACCAAGAGTACGGACCACCCTAAGCTTGAATATTTATTCCTCTGTGGAGTACGGAACTACTCTGGATTGAATTTTGATGAGAAATGGATTTCCTGAAACCCTAAGTATCGGATCCAAACTCCCGTCTCTATTATTCATCAATTAATTCAACCAACATAACAAACGAGCAAATAATAAATTGAATCTCTTTAACAAAGATGTGAGTATGTACACGAACTTCCTCCAACCGGTCCATAATCGGGTTGAAGATACAATATAATTTCCTCGATTTTTTCGGACTATATCTTTTCTACAGCTAGGCTGAATTGGGGTGAACATTGCCTGAATCTTGTATTTGTGTACTTTATATACGCACACACAATTACCTTTCTCTTCCTCCGCACTGCATACTTTCTGGCACAAATCACCGATGCTGAACCAAACGTACAGCTCCCATGCTCCACAACCACCCTCTCACCCCTTTTGTTTCACACTCGAGTTGCCTCGGTTCACGTGTAATTCGCCCAAAGAGAACTCTTGTCCAAGACATACATATATATCCATCCAAGTAACCCACATTACACTCCGCCCCCTCCCTTCCACCCAATCTCCAATACACGCTCGTAATGCTTGAGGGGAAAAAAAAAAACGAGAAACGAAGGGAGCCGTGAGGATAATGATGAAGGAACACAAGTAATAGTGCATAGCGCGTGCGACCATAACACGTAAATAATACAGAGCGCGGCCTCACTTTTACAAAAGCCCAGTCGCGCTCGGCACGCGTACAGCCCCCAGCGGGGTGGGTCACGCACCTTCCCCCCTTCCAATTCGTCGCCGTCACTGTCGGGGTTCGCCCTCTTCGCCCCGACCCTTGCGTCGTTGCATAGGTCGTGCAGCCTCAAACCCTTCTTCCTCCCCCTGCATCTAGAATACGCATGCACCACGCGCGTCAGAAGCGAGGACATCTGGCCGCGATCGCGTCAAAGAAACGCGACCCGAATGCGAATGTCGCACCATATACTAAAACCAATAGGTATCTGGCCCTGGCACGTCGGTCGTTTAACTATATCACGGCGTCAGCTTCAATGCTCGATGAACGGACTACAGTTTGTCCAATGGTGCGAAGGCTTCAACACCTCCGCTTGTGTCCCCCTTTTCTCTCGTAAGGACCATTTTTCTCCTTGGTTCCGCAGATGACTCCTGGCGGTATCTGTTTCTGCTGCTACTGAGACCTTGGTTTTGTTCGGCGAGCGAAGGAAGATAAATCGTTTGGGTTTGGGGGAAGATGGGGAATTAGTACAGAGGAGAAAAAAAGAGGCAGAGGCTGCTAAGCCACCAGCTCGATGACGCTATTGTGTATGAGTTATTAGAACGCTGTTGGGACATAATGATGCTAGGTTTGTTGCTGCTGATGCTATCTAGTGCTATCGTATGGAGTAGTCGAGGGACGTTGTAAGGTAGGGTGTTCTTACGGGTACTGATTCTGGTGGGAATTTCTTTCGTACGTTTTGGATTTCATTTTGTTTGATTTTTTGGTATGATTAAATATGTTGATTAAAACTAATAAGCTTGAGCTGCAGAATCTTGTAAATTATCTGAAAGGTTCATTTATAAGTAAATCTGTCCAACTGGCATCTTCATAAAAAGTTCAGGTTTACGTTTCTGCACCCAGAAACAAGACAATGTATTATTGGCATTTAATCTTAAGTCAATGTTCATCCTTGTCTGAATCCGAAAAACAGCAGCAAGCCCGGCTGCGATCAAGGAATGACTAACTACCCATCTTGGGTGAATCAGGTGCAAGAAAAGACTATTGGAAAACTGAGATTCCAAGGTCTAAGGCTTGTCTTAGGTTGGGGTTCTAGCTAGTATGGTGAAGAGTTTAGACTACAATACAATAAGAACTAAGAGAAAACAAAATAATGCTTACGAGAGAAAAGGGATGCGCAGGTGGAGGTGTTAAAGTGATCGCATCATCACATTTGTAAAAATGTAAGGAATTGAATAACATAGATTCAGATCCAAAACCTGAAAAGGATCCATCACAGAGGAATGTAAAAGTCTTGAACCAGACAAATGATAAACCTTCTCTGACAACTTATTCTATCTATTAGGGTTGTAATTTATGGTCTTTACATGTATAGCGAAGATTCCAGCTCTGGGGAAAGACATCTATTGGAATTACTCTTTGAAGCGGTAGATTTAGAGTAATTATTTTCCGTGATTAGTACTACAAAATAAAGCTAAAGGTTCTCCTGAACGCTAAAAAATCTCAAGTTACTTTGATCCAGTTAGTTATTCAATAGATGCAAACTTTCTGGATCAATAGTGGCAGTAATAGTATTATAGAAAATTAGAAGCCAGCAATTGATTTTTTCAGTGTATGCTATTATTAAGTATTGCTTTAGTAAGACGACATTAATCGATTAAGACTTGGTCTGAACTCGAATAGAACCACAACATGGTAAGCAAAGAAGTAAATTAATATCAAACATGAATATTTGTAGAAAATCTGAAGCATTACATATCATTTTCTTATAGAATGTATTTTCAGAATACCTATCGTTATTGCATTTCGTCGCTTGGGAGGAAAAAGGTCATATATCGGATTTTCTCCAAGAAAGGTCCTATTTCGGCCGAGCTAGCTACATTTTCTTGTATTTAATTTCCGAAACATAACGTAATTTATTAAATAATAATAAAACTGAAGACAATAAACAATGAAATTTATGTATAAATTTTTTTTTCGCCGAAATAGGCCCTTATCACAAATCCGAAATAGGCCCTTTCTTAGCGTAAATCCGAAATGGGACCTTTCTTAGCGCAAATCCTAAATAGGACCTTTTTCCTTTTAAGCGACGATTAGTAAAATACTATCAAACTACTGAATTCGATGTTATTCAATAATTGTACCGAAACACAATTATTTTGTAAGTAAATTTGAGCCAAATATTTCCCAAGCATCTCAGAAGATCCCCCATCCCGATCACATTTTAAATTCCTCACTAACGTCGCATCATCCACGACAAGTCGACTATAATATATCAACCGCGTTAACTCAATTGAGACCGAGATAACGCAAATCCCAGTCCCCTCCCCACTATAAAACTCGGCTCTCTCGCACACTTCCCATCCTCCTCCCCACTTCAATCTCCTAATATATAAATCAATCTCTCGTCGTTCACGTGAACGCGATCAGTTCACACGTTTCACATTCCCCCATCCTTCCCCCATTCCGTTTCGAACCACCGCCCCATCTCCCTGCAGCCTACACCCCTAAAATTCCAAATCCCTCCGATATATCGATTCCCAAGCTTTCCCCCATGGCAGTGGTTCACATCGGAAAACCTGGAATTCCCTGCATTGCTCGCAAAGCTGCTCCAAGATCCACCACGGACCATCTATATGATGTATGCACATACGAAAGCAGGCAGGGCCCTGCCCCTGGGCTGCTGCTGCTGTTGTTGCGGCGACGTCGGATCTAATGGCCTGCGAGTAAACAGACGACGGGTCTGCGTGCGAGATAAGGGCACGGAAGAGCTTTGACTCCCTTCTTTTGCTCCCGTGTAATGCGATTATGTGCGACTGGCCTGAACGCTCTGGTACGTGCAGGCTCGTACTTTGTTATCTGGGCAACGAGTTTTCCCTGTGTATGTATGTATGTGTGTGTGTTGCGTATCCATAACCGTACGGTAGTTTAGATAGAAAAGAAGCAAAAGACGTGTGTGACCTTATTTATGGTGTTGTACATATTGTTTTTACATCGGTCCCCTGTTATCGATACCATAGAAGAGAATGGTAGTATATACGTGAGCTGCCGACAACAGCGATAGCATGTCATGTGATAAGACTCTTTCACTTTGAGTGTGCGTATGTATGAAGATAGCGTTCAATGTTAATGCGATGGATGCATGTAGTTTTCCATTTTCTCTTAAGTTGTTTAACTGCACAGCGAAGCAGGAAAATTTAACGGTATGTAATCATGCATGTGTATCAGCACTTGTGTGTGCGTGAGCACTAAGCTATAGTAGTCCTGATAATATGTCAATTTTTTGCATAATTGTAGAGTTAATTGCTCCCTCGCTACTTCTTCATGTCCGATAAAATCTTTATTCGAGTATTAATGCAGAGGTAATTGTTTTGCCGAGATATTTTGGGTACGTACATTGAGATCTCCAAAAAAATCTTTATTTAAAAAGAACTAAACTTTCGAGAAATTTTATTGTAATACTTCATCCAAACATAAAAACCCATTTACTGAAAATAATCTTTGTCTTTAGTTTAGTTTGTTTAATACACAGTATTTTTTGGGGATCCTTTCTTTTAACTCTGAAGAAGATACTCGAAGAAGAGTGATAGCGTAGCAAAAAGAGTTTCGTAAAAATAATAGTTACGCTTTCTTAGTGGTAGTTCAGGTCAGAATGGAGTTTAGATATCAAAAAACAATCGAAAGCTCTTGAAACAAACTTCTGTTCGAACAGCCCATAACTTTCGACTCTACATATTTTGACTACACATTCTCCAAATATATTATTGGCAAGAAATTTTCAAACTAGTGGTTGAGGAGAAAAAAGTACCGCTTTTGCATATTCAGCACGTAACTCTAGAAAAAAATCCTCATTACAATACAAAAATGTTATTATATTTTATAAAATCCTGAACAATTTAGTTTTTGTCACTTTGTACTGAAATATCAACTAAAAAAAGGTAACAATTTGTTGATCGTATATAAACTATTTTTGTTGTATGGAGCATTGGGATGATGTCATAGAGAAAAATGTAAAATTAAAAAAGGGGCATTTTTCTTAGCCTTAAAACTGTTGTATTCTACACTTTGTGGTAGGTTCTCAAATTTATTAAAACGTGAAATAACTATCAGCTATATGCAAGTAAATAGAATCAAACATTTATTCTTTTAATCATTTTGGATAAGTCTGCTTGTTACATTAAATATAGTTTTACCGTGATTCCTAGAAGCTTACTTTACTGTTTGATATTTCAAGACACTACATTTTCATATTCTAATTGATCTACGAGCAAAGCTACAAAATTAAGTAAAATCTTACTTATATCAGTTACAATTTTTTTTCATATTTAGTTTGCCTCTTGTGTATACTATGTTCATGCATCATATTTTCATCGCTCTGCAAACTCTCTTATACGGGTTGAATAACTGTAATATCTAGGTAAATTGGACGTAATATGTATCTACGGGTACAAACATGATATAGTATGCATAGTGAATTCTTTTCCTTTATCAAACATGTATACATTTATAAGACCCAATAACAATAAGTATTGACAATCCGTTCTTTAAGTTGATCAATACTGTAAACATAAAAGCGAATACCTTCAAGATAAACATTACTGTGCAGTTTTTTGACCCAAAGTCAATTTTTCCAAACACGTAAAAAATAGAGTCCAAAAAAGGCTTTGTTATTTTGGTAAAATCAAACGAATCACAGACAGCGATTGATAGAAACAAACGGCATTGTTTTTGTACTCTTCTTTTCAAAGCTCGTGTATACACGTGTACGAAAAGACAATGGATATTCAAAAGGCATCACAAAGCAAGTCGAATTCGTCTATATGTGTGTTCTCTTTCGCTCAACAACCTAACAGCTCTCGACTGTGATTCGTTTCAGTGACTTTGTCGTGAATTATTGGAATATACTTTTACACGTTTGTAATTTAAAGCGTTTCTTTCATATCGTGTACGAATCGCGAGAAAGAAACAGAAAGAGGTTCAGTTACGTTTTTTATTATTTTTCTTCTACGTTTACAACTCCCTAAAAAGAGTTTTAAATATTTTCACTGTTTTTTATCCTTATGTTTCCATCACAGGCTAGACATTATTAGGAACTTCACATTAACATAATAAAAATACTGAAAAGGCCGATTTTGTAACCATGCAAGGCAAAACTTGATTAATTTTGAATATTTTAATCGTTTTGTCGGTTTCATCACTGCAGAATTTTGTGGAAATACTCTTTTTATAGTCTTAATTTTCTGCGCTTGGTGATTTAAAAAATAAAAACGATCAATAAACAAATGCTCTGTTATTTAGTATGTTTCGGCTGGTTGGAACCTCAAAACTATATTATACAGCGTTTATCAAAACAATACACATTTAAATTAAAAAAAGATCACAGAAAATTTACTTCACGAAATTTCGAAATTCACAAAAATCTTTAAACTATGCCTGTGCCGAACCAAACGAAAGTTTAAAGCAATCAACATAATCAATTTTTGAAGTACAATAAGGGGACGAGGTCCTCTGTATCATATTTCATTCTTGGCATCTGTTAGCACGCGCATCTCACGAAATTTTTACACAGCCTTCTCAACTGAACATTATGCGTCCCAAGAAGCGAAAACTCTCTCACGAAACAGAGAAGTGGGAAGACCTCAATATGGTGCAGTTCCAACATTTGTTGGATTGCCTTGGAACTTTTCTGTGATGCAACCAAACGCTCCCATCTTTGTCTCTGAGGGCGCCAGATGTTGCACCTTGCAAACGGACCGTATAGAGTTGAAAGGAGGAAGAAACAACAACAGAATGAGTGACTCTCTTTCATGAAAAATTCGTATACTTGGATGCTATTATTTATCAAGAAAGACACAGATATAAAAGTATGTTGCAGTGTATTATTAAGTTCATTATAATTGCTGGGCTATTTAACTCGATGCTGGAATGCTTTATTTAAACAAATGATCAGGCTTAAACTTATGGTTAGATGATATCGAGTCAAGTGTCAATCGTTTTAAACGACTAACATTTTATTACTACACAGTTATATTAAGGAATAAAAAAACTAATACGTCTACTCTTCATTAGGTGAGTCTAAAATTAAAAATTAAAAAATAGGGCATCACCACCACTTGGTTTAATAAACACACTGCTCATAATTTTAAATCTTCTCTAATTGTAAAACCACTTATTTAGCTCGTAGTGATGTATAGCATTCATTTCCGTAACTTCAACAATAAAATCCTCTTAATGAGGAGAAAAATAAAACGAAAGAGGGAGAGAAGCGCTTGCATAATGAACGAGTTTTACGTAAGGAATATCACAGGGAGCAAGAGATGAGAAAGCGGGGAAAAACAAAAAAGAATACGTAAGCGTGCCCGTGCTTTTGCGGGGACAGAATACACGAAAGCCACATGTATCACTCAAAGATGTGAATATAGGCCGCGGTTATTTTCAGGTCACTCTACATTTTTACTGTTCTTTTTTCACTCGCTCGTTACATCTCCTTCGTACTCGTTCTGGTAGAAATGCTTTTGTATACATGTATATGTATTGACCAGTTGTGGAAAATATTTTTTTAGCAGAAAATTATACTATCGAGCCATTATATTATATACACGTAAACACGCTTAGCAGTATGGGTAGATATTTAAAAAATAAATTTTCTTCCAACAATAGATTTATAAACTGCTGATTAAGGGATGTAATAAAAACTGTATGCCGAGATGAAACTGCGACCTCGTAGCTTTCCTGTCAGCTTTAGCGAAGAAGGTTGCATATGTATAGGACTTTTTCGGGTCGGATTTTTATAACGGTAGGGAGCCCGTTCGGAGGACTCATTAAACTTGCAGGATTTTAATTTAATTTCCTTTTTCTTACCATACCGAAAGCTTGCATTGTTAATACGTGTCAAGTTATCGTTTGCAGTTCGCCAGAGATACTTTTAATTCAAAGTCACTTTTTTAACAGGTTTTATTTCAAAACTTTTTATATTCTGGTACTCATTGCTGATAGTGTACAAAAGTGACAAAGAAACAACTCGGGAAATGATAATGAACAAAACCGGGAGTTGGTATACTTGGATAAATGTCCATGAAGCGACTAAGGAACCTCATGCACAGGAAATCCCATATTAAATAAGGTGTCATGTAAAACAATATATATCAAATCTTACTAAATTATTATAGTTCAAATTGAAATACTGGAAGATCTATCAGGAAAGTGTGACTTTGATGGTAAAAAAAGGCTTGTTCTACCTGAGTCAAGATTACGTGTCTCGGTGCAAGGTGTATCTCATGAAGGAATGTCAACTTGATATTTGCTCTAAGCTATCAGTTACACTTTAGATATCTCTGGCACTTGGATGATACATTTTATTTGAGTATGTGCAATACACTTCTAGGCTCAGAAATAGTAGAAAAGTTAAAAAAACTTCTCATGCGCTAGAAATATCTCAAAATAGTGACCCATCAAGTCTGCAGTTAATTTATTTATGAATGTAACATCTCAAAATCATTCAAGAGTAAATAAATCTTTCGTAAATATTTATCCATTTATCAACACAAACATATCGATACTATCCTAACATCAATTTTGACAGGCTTGCGTGCCTATAGCAGAGATAATATTTTATTCTTCCATTTTTGTTATCACACACAATAAAGTCCTATGTAATCGTCCAGTATAGTAATTTACATATATCATAATTATAAAATTTAGCGTTAGAAATATTACAAAGGGATAAAACATAGTTGATTTCAAAATCTCAGGTCTGCCAAAAGCATACTATCCATTATTCTATCAAAAAAATACTCCTCTGAGATAATCATCAGAAACAGCATCAAAACCAAAAAAAAAGACAGTGACACGTGATGCCCAAAAGGTAGAACGACAGGGCAAAGGTACAAAGCTCCAGGAGCGCTATTTATCTCACGGTACCTCGTAAACAAAGGGACCCCGAGTCAAGGCCGCATCCACCGCCTCGTCCGCCGCCACACTACCACTAGACCGCGCTCCAGTAGTTCCTCGACTACATCCACGCGTCCCTACGTACAGGGTATACCAACAAACACAGCCAGTAAGGACAGACCCGCGGCGCATCGATTGCACTCGCGAACTAGGCAAAACTCGAGGGCTCGTGCGTGCCCCGCCCCCCCCCCCCCTCTGCAGGGAAAAACATCAACCCCAATAATACTTACAGACAGCTGGCGCAGCGATCCACCGGCAGCAGGCGTCCTTTTGTCGTCGTCGTCGTCGCTGCAGTGTCCAGGGGAAAGGGCGAGAGGGGGTGGCTCGGCAGCCCAGCTCCCCGGTGTCGTCGGCGTATACACTCGCGGAAAGAGAGAAAAAAAAAATCGAAGCTCGCAGACGCTCGCTCTCACACAAGCACGCACAACCTTCCGCAGTACAATACTATACCTATGCACTCCCCCACTGCTGCCGGCGGGAGGCGAAAAGTTTATACCTTGCAACGTGTGGATCCTCGGTTTGAGCGCCACTGCCATATACGTGTGCGCTTCCCCTCCGCCACTTGCTCTCTCTCTCTCCTGTTGGTTGTACCTATATATATGTATACTTACCCATGGTACTTGCGCGCGCGCCTCGGCGACGACGCGCTCGCTCCCCTGCAGCTCTCCTCTCGTCGTCCGCGGCTGATGTTCTCTCTGCTCCCATCTTTCGGTGGCTGTGGCCTGTGGCGGTGCTGCCCTGGCAGTCGCCGATCGACGCGCACCGCAGTTGGACGCGCGCGCGACCCCGTCGTGTATATATATATTATGTATATACACATATATTTGTGTATATATATATAGTTGCTATCGACTATATTTTCGTGATATACCCATACCTGTCATCTCGCCTCTTACATTCATACACTATAGTGTGTCTCGTTTTCTTCGTCTTTCTGATGCATACCTAGTGCGCGAGCGTAAAATTTGTTATTACGTGAATTTCACACTGTGTTTTGGTTCCGCTATCCGACAGTGCAGTTCGTGAAGATACACATCCTGACGTGTACTACGTAGTAGTGGCAATAGTAGTAATAGTACATGGTATAAGCTCTCTCGTGTTGTTCTGCTGCTGCTGCTGCTGCAGTTCCGTTTTGTTTTCATTGGCGCCTGGCGGTACACGATCGCGCGTATATATATATACGTAGCACTCGACCACTGTGCACTGACCCTTTTGTCTTCTCTCAGGGAAACTCGAGAGGATAAGAGGAGGAAGAGGAGCGTGGAAGGGCACGCAAACGTGACCTAACCTCAGTGAAAAAAAGGAAGAGGAGGATATGCGAGATAAAGAGTATCATTGGTAGACGTGCTCGTGCGCGTAGTAGTGGTGTTGTAGTTTCGTTGTATGTTTATGATTGTTTTGTCGTTTGAGTTGTTTGGTTTCGTACAAAAGTTCATTCGGAATGAGAAAAAAATGTATAAAGTGCTAACATGAGAAACAGACGCGAGAGAGGACGCTCTTCGAATCGTTCTTTTTAAACGTCGCAAGGTTGTGGTGCAGGTGGTGTTGCTGGTGGTGGTTGTACTACTCAAAGTGAAAATCGTCTTTGATGACATGTGCGTGGGTTTTGTCGGTGCCAGTGACAACACTTATTGAACGCGAGTGTAAAACGTCGGCAAGATAGACAGAGCAGATGATCGTTATCAGGCTCCGGTGCAGTGTCCTTTTTACCTTGCAGCTCGTTTCAGCGCACACTGGCAAGGTGAGAAAAAGATTTTGAGATTTTTTATTTGGTGTATCGTTTACTGCATGTATATGTATGTTTATCATTAAGCATGGTAATAAATTTGAACCCTGAGATACATAAATAGAGAAAGGAAACAGTAAAAAGCAGAAGAGAGAAGCCAAGGACGAGAGGGTAAGAAGCAGAAGTACGATGACGCGTGTGCGTGGGTGGGATGAGTCTATGGGGACGATCAAAGGGAGCCGTCGACACGTGCTGTGTAGCCTCGTCTCGCTTGTTCATCTTGCTTTGCATCATTCTCGAACAATATGTTGCCTATCCAGCTTCCTTGAGCGTTTAGTCCATCGAACGCTTGTCTTTCTTTTTCCCTGTCCGTGCAGTCTGATGATGAATTCGAAAAACAAAATCCTACCTGTACTAAAAGTCAATATGAGCTCGTGTATCCTTTAATACATGTGGGAATAATAAGGCAGAGCATGTGAAGGTAAGTGATAATGCACGTTTGAATTAGAGCTGAAATCGATGGTCCCTTTGAGCGAGCGTCAGTGTAGCAGAAAAGAGCAGCTCCATCATCCCTCGATATTATTTGCGCATAACTCTGGAGCAAAGTTTCCGCAGCCTTGAGCTATTCCTAAAACTTTTAACGAGTTGACATGTTAATATAATGGGAATCGTTACCTGAACATAATATCTCGCGTCGATTGTGTTTAAAAAGACCTATCAATATGTGAACGTACGGTTAAGAAAAAATTTATTTTTAAAGTTTTTTCGTAGAGAGTCAGAGAAAGTGTATAAAGCTTTTCACAGAGTGTCTTTTGACAATGTTTCCAATTTATTTTACGTTATTTTATTTCCGATACTGTATCTGTAGGAAATACTAAAGTATACAACCAACATACGTATAAATGCTAGGAATAGAACCGTAGTGTCCGAGGTAGTATCATAAGTCTTGCCCTCGGTCTTGACTATGGTTTTGACTTACCTGTGCATGTGTGTAAATAAAAAGATACAATAACAAGCAGTCGCCCATTTGTGACAGTAACCACAGGGACCTGATTATACAACTGTTATAGCATCGCAGTCTAGATCTTCGGAAAGTTCTATATGTACACTAATGCATTTAAATATATGAATATATAGGTTCATTGGATGTTTGAAAAAAAAATATCTAGTGCTTGTTATTGATCTTTTATATTACTGATTAAAATATAAATGTTTTCTCTAAAATAGTAGCAGTTTAACTATTTGCATGATACTGAAACACTTCTTTCTCATTTTGGGATTTCCAAATAAATTTTTACTGATGTGTAACCTATGTGCAAAAGATGTAAAAATACAAGAAAATTATCTACTATCGAGACCGTATCATCATTAAAAATGTTACAGCTTTTTCCCAACAAGCTATAAAGCCAATCATAACAAAGACACAATTTGTGATTTTTACGCTTGAAAAACAAACTATGCCCCAAGGAAATTCGTCATTTTGATATTATAATAGTATATTTTATATTTTTTCTTATGCCCGAGTCACTTAAAAATGCTTGGGAATGAACATTAAAAGGCGTGAGAACGATTAACATTATTCAAATCTAATTCACGAATGCTAGCTAATTACATATTCATTGTTATGATTTTTAAATTGTAAGCTCTTTTATGAATATTATAATAGTAGCAGAGTGGAATTGATTAAATTCCTTTAAACTACTGTAAATATATCTTTTATTCAAGTTCAAAGTGTAACACTAAATATAATCATAATACGCTTTTAAAATTTTATTCATAACTATATCAAGCGACTTTGTTTTTTGTCTTCTCTTTTTTTAATCCTAAAAAGACACTCATCGATTTCAAATGTGTAGTAAAAGGTTTCTGGGATTATTTGCATGTTTTTTTATTGCATTCAAATACTACCTACTTAGTACTTCACTTGATTTTTTTGTATTCTATTCATTTATATTGAAGACAGAGATCTGTATTAATATTAAAATCGATTAAAATTATAATATCCCGTTATCCTACTCGACTCTAAGGCTTAATCATGAAAACTTTTTAATTAAAGAAAATGTATGGAGCGTATACTCTAATATCAAACTAATTTTTTCGAAATCCTAAACAAGAATATCGAAAGGTTTCAAGGCACTCAAGAAAACAAAATATGTAGTCAAAGTTATCTCCGTCAGTCTTATCGAATCACACGGTTTTTCACTTTCACCCACGCATTCGAGAGGCCGAAAAGAAACTAGTAGCTATACACGTAACAGTTTTATAATACAAACTTGTTCGCTTTATAAGGTGCGGCTCGTTCAATAGAGTTGAAAAAGATACGAAAAAACGTAAACGTGTACGTGCAAGAAGATGGCCAACATGAAAATAGCCATATTTGAACACAGTCCTAGGACGGGTTGGAAGTAACTATACGTACTCTTACAGCAGCAGTTGTCTTGATTGCCTTCGTAGTATATCGCTATCCTCCTCTCTTTCTTTACTTCTCTCCTTTTTTCCCCAAGTCACACCAGCTTCTTCTCTTTAATCTTACAATTTTGGATTGCCTCTCGCGGGCACGAAGTGTAATGTTGCATACATGTATATATTGTACATAGGTAATCCTCGTGTACATGTATGTTTCAGAAACACGCGAGTTCGATCGAGTGAGTGCCTGTGTATGTAACTGTGTGCATGCGAAGGGAAGAGAGATGGAGCTCGGAGGTTGAACGAACGTAGGATTAAATTATGAGGTGCAATTATTTTTCGACTTAATGGCAGGCGTGATTGGTGGATTCAATAAAACGCGGCGAGAACGATTGTTTCCCAACTTTTAATCTTCATGATAAATGGCTCATTATCATTTTGAAATTCCCAACATTTTTTATGTTATCGTTCGATATTTATAGCGTTAACACGAGGCAATGAAAAAGCTCCCTATGTATGAGAAATCATTATTTATGTGATGAAAAATTGAAATACAACAGCTTCGACTGTAGAGAAAATCTCAAGCGCTGTGTCGCGCTTCGCCTTCTGTCTACTATTGAACTTAACCCGAGTTGAACCCGAAGCATCACAAATGTCACAGTTACTAACCGTACGCCGCGAGACTCGATCGATACTGCAAAGCTCGTCTCTTTCAGGTAACCAAGCTCAATCTCAGCCATACCAGTCTCGTACGAATTTCATTTTAAACTACACAGTATAATATTATAATCTAAATAATTCGATGTCGAGTCAACATTATATATATTGAGTATATGAACATTGAATATTATTAATAGTAGAGCTCAGTTCTTTTGACATACTTTATATTTAAATTAATTACAATCTCTCAACGTCAATATTTATTAGATGTTGAAATAGATGTTTCACTATTGATTACAAGACATTTAAATTATATAAAAATTCAAAACCAAAAATCATAATTCATGAATTTTCCGTTGAGATGAAAAGTCAGAGAGCGCTTTTTTTCAAAAAAGATCTTCACTTCTATCTTGGAGCTAGCAGGCACGAGCGCGCGGGTATAGACGCTTGTTTGACCGAGGCAAACCCCCTAGCGCGAAAGTACTTGCTGTGGTGAGATAGCTATATATATGCCCTCGTATATGCCAGTACAGTAGCTTGGTTTTTGCCGCAGCTGATGTCTTCCTTTCTCTCCCTCTCTCTCGCTCTCTCTCTCTCTCTCTTCGCAGAACTTTGGCTTCTTGAGATTGCCTCGGCGTATGGAGCGCAATGAGCAGCGATATTTATTCAAAGACCCTAGCTTTTCTAGTTCTTCTCCTACATGTACGGGCTGGGGTTGTAGTCTCCTCGTATTGGAGCTTGCGCCGAGGCTTTCGCTTGATTGCTAGAAGGAAGTGCATGTCTGCTGATATACCAAGATGATATATCGAGAGTTGTGGATTGGTTTTCTCAACTGAATTGCGTTTATGCGTTTTTACGGCTTTGATTTGATTTGATCCAATTGTTAGGGGGAAATATACGTGCGTGACCGATTGACGAAGTTGACTAACTCATTTGTCGCTACTGCTGCTACGGTTGCGCAGTTTCTGTGATTGACTCCACAAATGAATGGAATGGAGGTTATTAATTTTGCCTCGTCGATGCTGTTGTTGATGTATTATGCTCATGTATCAATGGATTGTTTGTTCGAAGCGTGACTACCTTCTTCCTACTTTTCTTCTTATTTACACTGATTCTGCTTTTTATCTATTGCTGTATTAGGTGTCATTTATTTCGTAAAATATCTATGTATCTTCAGGTAGTATCAGGATATTACATTTCTTTACGTTGTAAACGTATTCAACGTTCCACATCTATGAGAAAGATGATTCACTTGAAATTTTCGAAATATCATGTTACAAACGAAAATACGTAGTGACAATAGTAAATCCTTATACAAATGTAAAACTGGACACTAAACCTATTGTTGGATATTTTATAGTTGGATACACCGTAAAATAGTAGAATACGAAACGTGGTATGAACACATAGATTATGCTATTTTAAGTAAATTCTGACGAATACAAGAACGAGACGTAATATTTGTTTACGTAATTATAAAGAGTAATTCAAAGTTTATGTTACGATGAGTGTTAGATTTTATTTCTTGTACTTATTGTTGGTTGGTTAATAGTCTTTATCAATACTAATGAAATCTCCAGATCATTTGTACTTAGGTCTGTTTTAACTGTTAATGAATATGTATAGACTTAATTACTGTGTTCGAATACTAATTTATTAGCTATTAACGAAAGACATATAAGTTTTTCTTAATAGGATAGCTATAAAAGAATATACATCACCTTTTAAAGACTACAACTACTGACGAACATTTATTTACTGTCAATCAAAACCTTTTGTCGCTGGTTAATGCATCCATCAATTATAAGCAACACATTCTAACAGCGCACGTACATGTTTGTACAGTGAAATACAAAAATCCACCTCTATTTCGATATATTCCAATGAGATGAAAATCACTGGTCATTGGCTTTAAAAGGCCTAACTCTAGAGCTATCTTTGCTTACCTATGCTCGTTTAGATTATCGAAGCGCCGTAACGGTCCGTGCCCGAGAATGGCTCTCCGAGAAACGTTAGCCGGCAACATAATCGCCAGGAAAAAAGGAAGCGAGCTCTAATCCACTCTCAATGTTTCGGCGCTAGATGTTGCTCTAGCAGCGTGCGATAGAAACCCGCGGCTGACATAATTGGAACTAGAGTTTCGCGCAAAACGAGTTTCTATACGACTGTATCGGCTTCGCTCAACGCTTACACGTATCCGCAGCCATTGTACCACCTTGGACGCGTTTCGCGATATCCTTCGGTGCTCCACATCGGACTTGCGAAATCCACGTTAGCGTCTGACCATATTTGCATGGAATCTTCGAGCGCTCGCCTAAAGGAGACCTGATCTCTCCTCGCTCCCTTTTTCAGTGTCAAAGTCTAAAAAGTCCGTAAAAAGAAAGAGAGGGATAGAGGAGAGCTACGAGCTCCAATGGTGCAAGGGCGAAAGACCCGACGAAAAAAGAAGAAGAAGAGGACGACGAGGGGGGAAAAACGGCGCGTGTTTTCTACTTTCTCGCATTCTAGCATTCGTATAATATACTAGAGAGAGAGAGCGAAAGAGAGAGTATTGCACGCCCAACACCCGCAGCAGCAGCCAGCTTTTCATCTCTTCATCGTTGCATTTTCCTTCCTCATTTTCCAGTCGGCCTTTGTCGTTGGGAAAGACTCGCCCCTCTCCTTTTTTTCTTCTCCATGCGATATTTAAAATGAAAAGCCGTCGAAAAAAAGCTGTCTCTGCTCTGTTACTGTACGTAGGTATAATAAAGGAGGGTTTCATTTACTTTTCGGTTCTTACCAGTGATATGTAGGTATTTCTGTCTTGCGGCTGAACCTAAGATCTGTGTAACTTTGCTTCTGGACGACTTATGGGTATGCAATTTTTTTTGGTCGATCGACTCATTTTTTTCTCAGCTTTTGAATAAAAATATTTGGATGTCGCGAAAACGTAACACTGAACGCTAATTTGATCTGATGGATACATCAAATGCTTTTTTCACGTCTAATATTATTTGTACCTTGACAATTGGGATGGTTTGAAACTTGAAAATATTTTATTCACCGATATAAACACATTTTCATTGTAGAGTACTTTTAAGCACATTTTTGCTGGTTAGGGCCTTCTCTAAACCTCGCCGTACAACAGCGCCTGCCTTGTACATGCTCGCTTGTAGGCACGTTCATATGAGGTAAAAAACAATAGTTTAAGAGGTTTACTTTATGAAAATTCGAGAGTCGGGAAATTTCGAACCACCCTATACTGAACAGCCGTTGTAGCATGTTTCTTTCTGCACATTATATAGTACATAGGTATTCCAAGTAAAAGTGATGGATGGTATCGCCGAGTGAGAGAAAGAGAAGCAAGGCATATTGTATAGGAACGGGCTGGTGTGGAGGCTATATGTAGAAGAAATTAACCCTTCTGAAATTGGTCGCATAAGTGGACGCGTATTGTGTGTGCGAAACAAATGGCTCCGAGCGGCGTTGCGCTGCTGTCGCTGCGAATTGGATGGGCGAAGCGGTGATTGCACGGGTGTGGGTCCGTGTAATACTCGGGACGTAAATTATCAATGATCACGGTGGGGAGTGATATATTCCGTTGTTGTTGATTGTGCGTGTGGTGAATGCTTTTGGTGGGGTTGTGTGTATATTGATGATGCTGTAGGGAAATATATTCCTTGCATGTCTAAAACGCGTGAATACGAGTGGACTTTGGATGTATTGTTCGATTGAACTTTGCAGTAACTACATTTTTAGCAGAAAACAAACTTACTATTGATATTTATATATATATGTCTATGAACTTTTTTACAAAACGTAACATTTGATTGTAACTTGATGATGTAGAAGCTTTTCTAAAGTTACTTGTTCGACTGGGACGTGCGATGTACACTGCTATAATAGCCAAATATAATAGTTCTTATGCAACCGCTAGACGACTAAGAGCTTTTGCTTGTTCGTTTTGTGGACAGGAGGTCGCTTTGATGGCGTATAGCTATGCCAAATTGGAAGTAAAAAAATTTTTTACATTACCAGTTCTCAACTGCATGTCAAAGGAATTCTACATTTTAAATAAAGGACTTTTCAAAGACAATGTTTTATCAAAAACTTTCAATTTTCAAGAAACATCGCTCTATATAAACACACCACCAACGGAATAATAGAACACTAAAGTTTCCATCCGCTCGCGACTGTAGGAGCGCGGCTGTTCTCTCTGTCTCGGCATTCAAGAATATAAAAATACCTCGAAAACAACAACAACAACAAAAACTAAGTTTCCCTTCTGAAATCGCGTCCTGGGCGACGTGTCGATACATACAGCATCCAGAAATAATAAACGACGACTGCGCGCAAGCTAGGACTTTTCGAAAAAAAAGGGTGAAAGCCGCGACCGCCGATGAGAGCCTGAAATTCGATCCGCTCGCTCGCCGGCGCGAAATTCACCGCTACTCAAACCACCGTATACGTGCATTATACCTGGAGAAAAAACCATAACACTCCTACCACCACCAGCGCACTTATCTACCCATCGTAATTCGGCATCCCGCTATACATCGAAAGAGTCTTTACCTGATACTTACTCAAGCCGCGCCAACGAACCCGCTCGCTCGCTTTCTCAAAATCTTTCCCTTTCATCGGCGCATCTTCAAAAGAAAAAAAAACACCGCTCGCGAGATCAGCCGCCTGTAACCATCTCTCTCTCTCTCTTTCTATGTACGAGCATAATATGCAACCATATCACCGCTGCAGTGGCGTACAAGCGACTCTTTCTTTCGCCCGAAGAGAGTCACTCGGCTCTTTCATAAATACACGTACGTACGTACGTGTATATATATATATATATATATATATATATATATATATCCCTTCTTTCGCGCGAGGAGGTTAATGAGGGGGAGGAGAGGAGGAGGAGGCCGTGTATACATGCGCACGCGAGCAGCAAACGAACGAACGTACGGAATGAGCGAGAAAGAAAGAGAGCCCGCGCTCCAGTTCGTTCACCTCGCACGCGAACCCATGCACCTATACTCAGTACGTCCGTGCACCTTCTCGTCCTCCACGTATATACGTGTGCATAAAAACTACGTGGAGGCGCAGTTCCTCTCTCCCTCTCTAACCCCGTCGACGAGGAGCTCTCGCAAACAAACAAGGCCACTCTCGCTGCTGCAGTACCTCCATATATTCTTGCCTTCGTGCGCTTATACATGTATATATCGGTGTGTACCTATAAGCCAGCGCATCGCCGTTGATCGTTGATGCGCATCCCCCTGCGTCTAATGGTGCATCATGCTGCGAATCGGCCCTTCCATGGTGCGAATTTAGTGACTGCTGCTGCACCGGCACGGGGAGGAGGGTTCATGTATAGAAGCGTGAATGAGCCCTTCCGCAGCGGTCTGCTTCTGTCTCTATTTCTCTCGCGCCTGCGCACCTGCGTATGTATACTTACCGGAAACATTTTATTCCGCACTTTCCACTTTTTGTTTCGCCCTGCATCCGTCTCGAGTCAGGTCTCGATTACTTTCGAGCCTCGTTTACTCTTTCTTGGCTTGCTTTATTGTCGTGTTTTTTATGATCACCGGTGAGTTTTATGGTGGGTTTTGTTTTTTCTCGTGCGGCTACTGCGAGGCGGAAAGCCTTTGTCGTATAAAGTCATAAGCCTTGACTTAAAATATTACCGAAAAATAAGAAAGGCTCCGTAATAATTTTCAGTATTTTCCCTCTTGTCCTTCACCCCCCAGCAATTAAAATTGAGACACCAAGACTAAAATAGAGATGCTGATACCAAAAAAAGTGTGAGCAGGGCTGACTTAAAGATGTAGATGTGGGGCCAGTCATGTAAAGATAACAAAAATAGGGATTTGGAGCTAGAGATACTAGCAGATAGAAATTTAGAAACAACTGGATAATCACAAACACAAAGACTTCGAAACAGAATTTTAGTCACAGAGATCACATGCCATGATTACAAAAAAACCAAAGCCTCGAATGATTGAACAACAAACATCTATATAGTGATGCAAAAAAAAAGGTACATGGACGAGATGAAGATTCTCAGACACAAGAGGATTAAATCATCAGTAAATTTGATGTAAACTAAGTCAGAGAAGTGGAGACACAAAAGGAAGAGAATGCCAAAAACGGACACAATGACGAAAAGTGACAAAGATGCTGAGATATTTTTTGTCTTATTGAGAAGGAATACGTAGATTAATAAGAATAGAGACGCGTGCACAAGAGCACATACATGCATACATGATGAATAAAATTTAAAAACTGTAAATAAATACATAGAATCAGAGTCACGGAAACTTAGAAACGAACATATACATAGACAAGATAGATGGACACGGATAGATATTAGAAGAATAATATGACAATATAGAGATCAGAGGGCCGATGCATGGAAAGACAGAAATTAAGATTTATTGATCCTAAACAGTAATGGAAATATGAGGAAACAAATGAGATATCGTTTGATAAAAAAAAAATTAACATAACGTAGATATCAATTGCGGAAACACAGTCAAGAATGTAATTATAAAGTTAGAGACATGGTCATAAAACAAAACTCACAGAAATATAAACTTATATGAAATTAAAGACAAAGCTGTTAAGACAGAAAAACATAAATTAAGATTTATTGATCCCAAACAGTAATGGAAATATGAGGAAACAAATGAGATTTCGTTTGATCAAGGAAAATTTACCATAATGTATAGATACCAATTATGGGAACCAGTCAAAAATGTACTTATAAAATTAGAGACACGGTCATAAAACAAAACTCACAGAAATAGAAACTTATATCGACTTAGAGACAGAGCTGTTAAGACAGAAATTGAGATTTATTGATCGTAAACAGTAATTCAAGTATGAGGGAACAAATGAGATATCGTTTGATCAAGAATAATTTAACATAATGTAGATATCAATTACGGAAACACAGTCAAGAATGTAATTATAAAGTTAGAGACATGGTTATAAAACAAAACTCACAGAAATATAAACTTATATGAAATTAAAGACAAAGCTGTTAAGACAGAAAGACATAAATTAAGATTTATTGATCCCAAACAGTAATGAAAATATGAGGAAACAAATGAGATATCGTTTGATCAAAAAAACATTAACATAACGTAGATATTAATAATGGGTATGCAGTCAAAAATGTAATAACAAAGCCATAAAACAAATTTCACAGCAATGCAAACTTATATCGACTTAAAGACAGAGCTTTATAAGACAGAAATACAGAGATATAACCGCGCAGTGCCCGAGATTCGGGAAATCGTCCTTTGAGGAGTAAACACAGCGACAAAGACATAGAGACGTATACATACAGACAATATATTAGAGCTATGGGAATATGGAGTCCTTAATTAAGAGAAAAAATGACACATAGATCAAGGTATGGTCATTAAGTTAAATAGACCAAAATACATAGACATGGGGCTCCAAAGATAAAAGCAGATAATTTCTGAGATTGTTCTACCTTGTCATTAATCTAAACTCCACTTCGATAGTCCGAAGTCATTAGCTCTTAAATACTATTAAAGAATGCACTTTGACACTTTTTTGTCACGTAGAAAACCATTGAAATTCTACAATAATTCAGCAAAAGATTTTACATTATATTGTCAACTTCAAAGAGTATATAGTATGTGTACGTTTGATGGTAATAAGGCTCTTATTAAAACAAGAACACACTATTTGTTTATAAAAAAATATGATTTTTGACA
Source organism: Copidosoma aretas (assembly GCA_030522625.1). Taxonomy (NCBI): domain Eukaryota; kingdom Metazoa; phylum Arthropoda; class Insecta; order Hymenoptera; family Encyrtidae; genus Copidosoma; species Copidosoma aretas. The sequence goes on along the minus strand of JAPYYV010007357.1, from coordinate 6,680 downwards.
GAAACATCTTATGAAAACTAAAAGTTCATAAACGTTTCAGACAAGAATGGTTACTTTTTCAAATGAAGATGTCTCTTGAGTTGAAGATCCTGAGTGGACGCTTCTGTAAAAAATCCAATAATTTGAACAATCTAAAGTACGCTACAGACTCTCTGCATATGAAACGTCGTGCACTACAAATTATTTGCACACACCGATCTCCCGAGACTCTTAACGCACCATTTTTCCACGGCGAACATCGCCAAAGACGACGACAACGACGACCCATCCATCGACGCGTCAACCCTGCCCCCTAACTTTCCACGTTTTGCTCTTGTACCGCTGACTGCGCGCACTGGGGAAAAAAAGGTACCCGTGAAAAACGAGAAAAAACGCGCCTCAGACCGAAGCGAAAAACAAAAAAAAAAGGAAAATGCTAAAAGAAGGAAGAGACGCGCGTCCACGCGACGACGACGCGGAGGCGAAAACGCGGAAGATAAAAGCGCGTCTGCGCTGCTGCTGCGGAGGCATGATGTGTATACACACACACGAGGTACATGACGGCTCGGGCTCGAATCAAAGGGCATCGCGCTGTGTGAGTAATAAGTATATGGCACGCGGACGATGACGAAATGTTTTCCCGGCACGCACGCTACGCGCGCGTAATATGCACCGTCGTGCGGGTGCATAAACGAGCCGCGGCTGGCCTTTTTCGCGGAGCAAAGAAGGAGAGCGAGGTGGTGTAGCCGCGGTGCTTGAAAGCTGGCAATGCTAACGAACGCACGAGACTGTGCGTATGTATTATATTATATGCACACCGGTGGCGGCAAATGCTCGGGGATAAACGCGATCTGGCACTCGGGCGCGCGCGGCGGCGTGCGTGCGCCATTGTGTCTGGGCTCGTTGGTTGGTTCGCGTGGGCGGCTAGCGGCGCAACAAATATGCGGGCCCTGGGCACATTCGTTGGCCGGTTGTCGCGCGTGTGTGCGTGTGCTTTTATCATCGCGGATCGGCGATATATGTAGATTCGGGGAATGCCGTTTTTGCGGGGCGAATGGTAAGCAAGGGCACGATTGGTGTTTTTTTTTTTTTTTTTTTTTTTTTTCTTTTTTTTTTTTGTTGTGTGGTGTTCTGATTGTTTTTTTTTGCGGCATGAAATGTTTTTTCCCACCCACCCGTGTCTGGTTGTGTGGAGTGCGAATGGTTTGTTACTGCGGCATGAAATGTTACGTGATTTCAGGATAAGGCACGAGTGAGCGACGACAGCGTCGTTCTAATGACAGCGAGGGAAAGGATGTAGGAGGGAGATTCGCTCGGAGATTCATCACGATTCTTTTCTTGCGACAATTACGAATTCTTTGTCATTTTACTTACCTCGAGAGAGAAAATAGTATATGTTGTGGGAATCGTTATGTATGACTTGAATCGTGCAACAAATGTAGGTCCTAAAAAAGATTGCAAAAAAAAATCATGAATCTTTTGAACTTATGTAAAAGACTCTAATATCATTACTTGTCACATGTACCCAATTTGCTTACATAATTGCCTTTATCATTTATAAAGATAAGATAATTTGTACTGAAAATTTTTGTTTTCTTTCATTAAAGAAGTGTCGTTAATACTATAAAAGTCTGGCGTATATTTGTTAGCTAGACTTCAGTCAGACTTAACGAGAAAAATATATACTCATGTATGTAGGTCGGTTGATGTTATTATAGAGACTGACTTGTTAGCCAGCAATACCGGATCGAGCCCTGATCTGCCTATGTGTGAATACTAAATGAAGAGAACCTCTGTAGGCCTATAATACACAGTGAACAAATAAAATACAGTGAACACTAATTGCTTCAGGGCGTTACGGTTTATTCATGCAAAAACTGCAAGTACACAGTGACAAATTTTGTGTGATTTGCTATTTGACACTCATTATTTGTAAAAATTACACAAAATAGTTCTACTTTGTACACAACGTTTGTGTACAAGATATACGAGTACAATGGCTAAATAACACAAGATTTGTGTACTCTTAACACAAAATTCGTGTTGAATATAATTTACGCCAAAAAGTGTGTAGTCTGTTCACTTTCAAACAGAAATTTTCTGTTTATGATTGAAGAGATTTTGAATAGTGATAAATTAATAAACATTGACGAATAATTGACAACCAATGTAACATCATTGCCAACATTTGAAACTGTAACAGAGTAGTTTCTAATAACGTACGTGGGTCATGTCACAAACACCGCGTTATTTCATGAAGCCTATGTTTATAAATAATGCATTTTATTATTTTGATCCACAAATTTTTTCAAACAGTGTAAACTAATTTTCTCTAGACAGCCCATTTGAAATCGAGTAAAAAAAATATTTGCTGTAGACATAGGATGGAAAAAACAGGTCGAAATGTCATTACCGTAGGCTTTTTTAAAGTTTTTTAAAAATCCCATGTAAATTAATATATGTTTTCTAAAAATGACAATAAATAAATTCGGATCCAAATTTGTTGGCTAGTTGGGACCTCACATAACATAGAAAAAATAAAATAGACACTAAATTCGTAAATCCTATTTCACACACCAAAATATCCCGTTTTTGACCCATGCATATATATTATGTAGTCAATGTACTGACTTTACTATGTGTATATATTATTATCGTGTTACTTGTATTACTTATTATATTATATAATTATATTATATACGTATATGTTATGAAAAATTATTCTATTTACGTTTTAAATGTAAGATAAGACTACTTACCAAACATAATCTCCTTATTTCTTACTCTGTTGTTGATCGCTCACTGCTCAGTATAATACGTGTTCACTAGCCGAATTCTGTGAGCTTAGTCAGCAGAGACATCAGAGTCAACTGAGTGAGTCATTGTGCTGCGCACTCTATACGGCGCAATGAGCTGCGCAGCTTATTTGATGATTTGTTTACAATGTGATATAGTCATTTGTGGAGTGAACACGTATTATACTGAGCAGTAAGCGATCAACATCAGAGTAAGAAATGAGAAGATTATGTTTCGTGAGTAGACTTATCTTTAATTTGAAACTTAAATCGAGTAGTTTTTAATAACGTATATGTATATAATGTAATAAAACAATGGGTTATATTATAATATTGGCTTCATATTGAGTTACTTTATCATATACTACTCATGTATACTAATGAATATAGTTGTTTATTGTTGATCTATGACAAAGGAGCAAGAGACAAGGAGGTAAAAAGTGTACGATGAAAATAAAGCATACAAGTGCATTTGAGTTTTCTAACTATTGAACGATACTTGGAGCGATTTAAAAAAAATTCTTTTTACGAAAAAATTCAATCAACGCAAAAAAAACACCCAAGGGTCTTATTTCGGTCTTCAATCATCGAAATATCTTTTACAAATAACTGCTACAATTTACCTTTTTGTTACATTTTTGTACTTAAGGCTCGGCTTAAGGTGTGCTGTATGACGGTTAACCTCGAAAGCTATTACGATTATCGAAGACCGAAATCAGACCCCTGTCTTAGACACAGTAGCCAAACGAATCCCAACACAATTTTCGTTCTTGTGTGAGCGGGCCACATTCCCGGTCGCGCTAACCGATTCCGCGGTTCCTCCGCGAATTTTACACACACGCGCGTCCCGACGGTCCGAAATTTTCACCTCCCGCGTGCGCCAACTCAGACAGTAGCAGAGGAGTGCCAAAATGCAAATCCACAAGCCCCCCCCCCCCGTTTCGCAGTATTCCGCATCCCTCGCATTAGTTGTCTCATCAGCAGCGCCGTCGTTGCAAGGTGCATTTAACGACGACGCGTCCCAACCCTTTCTTTTTTTGTACCTATTTAACTGCAGCACACGAATATTCGCGACGCACCTATACGAGACGCAGAGCCAGGGGGGAGATTAAAGGGAGCCAGGGTACGTGTGTGATACACTTATATACATCACGGGGCTCCGGTGGAAAACGCTTCCTCCTCTTCTCTCCTTCTCGCCCTCGCGCTTGTGCGTTTAACCGTTTCTGCTTTTGTTTTTCCCCTTTTTTTTCCTTTTAAAAGTACGCCGTCGTCGCCGCGGAGAATACGAGCAGCCAGAATTGCCCTGTGGGGCGTTCGAATTTTCCTAACTTTTTCCCAGAGTTTCGTTGTACCCCCCCCCCCCCCCCCCCCCCCCCCATTGACACTGTGGTTTTTTTTAAATTTTGAACAACGTTCGTAAATTTTACAGAGTGCTAACGTTTAGGGGACCTAATGTTACGAGGTAGTTTTTTTCTTTAGCGTGAGTAGTGCTTTGTGCGGTACGTGAAGATAAGAGCAGATCTTTTTATTGGACCGAGTAACTATAGGATAGTATACTTTTTTTTTTTGGCTTGCTGTGAATCGAGTGGGAACCGGAGAGTCAATGAAAACGTCGCTGTGCTTAACGAACCATCGGATGGAGCGAGATGGAGCACGAGTATCCGGGTGCCCGGATCAATCCACGTGTGTTGGTTGTAGTTTCGGCTGATTAGAGATTTTGAAACGTGCACAGGATCAAATAGATTAATATATTTGCGGAACTATGCTGATTTGATTGAAATATATTACAGTCTTTGATTGGAGAATTGCTTTGTACAAAGTATGGGTCTCGCGATAGGATAAATTTAAAGTCATCATCGCCAGTAGCAGCCGGTATAACTACGAGAGTATAGGATCCCCCTCGTATCCAACTTTGAAAAGAATACAACAAATATGATTTCACTGCTCTTTCTCAAACCTCTGGACGAGCGGCTATTTTTCTGAAAAAAAAATCATAAAGTAAAACAACAACGAAGATGAAAATGTAAAGTAAAATAAAAGAGAAAAGAGAAAAACAAAAGGTAGGTGGGAGAATAAACAGTGAACGAGAAAAGGCAAGACCAAAAGGACTAGAAACTTTGGAAGAGCCATGGATGCACGAGAACGATAAAATATCCAACACGCGTGTGCGTGCGTGAATTGCGTGAATTACCGCTGCGGGGTATTATTTTCACAAAGAGACGGCGATAATTATTGTCCTTTCGCAGCGTCGATGGCAGTCTATCTCTCTCGTGAATATTGAATATGGAGGAAGGGTACAGTCTCAGTTGCGTGGGATACACCGAGGGCATGTATTAGGATCTTGCCCCTAATGCTGTACTGTTAGCGCATGTCTATTATTATTCTCAACAGCTACGGTTTTGTTAACTTAAAAGCTAAAAAAAAAAAAAAAAAAAAAAAGTGAGAGTTAACGTGTCGACGAGCAAGCTCTTTCTCTTATGATGCAACACCCGGTAAATTGAAAATTTTACGCCCACACGTTGGTTGACGCGCGAGCGAGGAAGCGTTCTTACGTTCGTGTGGTGCATGTTGAAATTTGGTGAGTCATTGTTAGGGGCTTTCTATTTTTTCACGGCTCTTCTTTTTATTTTTTTCGATCAAAAAAAATTCGGCCGTTTCTGAAACAGACCTTTCACATTGTGAATTTAAGTATACTTCAAGACCCAAACACTTGGATGTCCAAACTTGCTTTACTTAAATACGCAGTTTAGTATACTTTTGCGCTACTTTATAATGTTACGAAAGTAAAACATCACGATTCAGGTAAATTTTTTGTTTTTATGTAACTGTATACTGACAATGACCAACTTGTATATTACGTCTTACCTGACTCGACTGTTTCTACTTTGTTTTGCAAATTGATAGACATTTGGAGAAGCTAAGTAAGATCATAATCAAAAACTTTAAAATACAAAAATATATAAATAATTCGAAGGATACCCTTTGATTACTGAACTGAGAAGTATAGAATAATTTCTTTGTAGTACCTGTGCAGATTCATACAAAAGCGGTGTTTATTATTGGCGTATGTTGTTACAAAAAATTGAATATTTTGATGACTCCTGCTTTGTCATTCTCGCGTACAACAAACTAAAATTTTACACTTTAAAATTCAATGATAAAAGCTTGTCCTTATAAATTTTCTGACATCTTTTTCATCAGAATTTTACTGAATGATTTCAGAGGTCGCGTGTATGCCCAATAAACGCGCGTGTAGTACGTCTCCCAATTAAAACTAAACACTCCACTACTCTCCGCCCATCAGAGCTCTTGCTCGCTCGGGCGCAACATATATATACACATACACGTGCTCTTAATTGGACTAATCAAGCGTTTGGCGTCTTTCCGAAAAATAGCTAGGCCTGCAGTTGTCTCCACTTGTAATCTCGCAGCTGCCGCGAATTCGTTTCAAAGCTCTGAAAACTACTGTGCGTTTCAAAAAATGTCCGCAAAATCACACTAACTTTTTATCACCTGCAACAAGACGAGAAAAATATTGTTGGGATCCTCTCTTCCCAGACAAATAGTTCATTATTGATTTCCAAACTTACAGGTCTTATATACGCGCGCTCTGATCCACGAGAAAGTAATGATGCACGATCCCATGCGAATATCTTCAATTATTAACCCAGAAGACAAAGCAATTTCTGATTGCTCATCCGCGTCCCTCCCCCGAGTACAATAATACACGTTAATTATGCGTCCCTAGCAATAACGACGCACCGAGTCTCCTCCTCGGGCAAGATTAACTTTCGAAAGGTACGCGCGCGACTTTGAGCGATGCTCGCGAAAGCCAACAGGCCAACCCCCCCTGGGGAACTTCCCCGTTCCGACCCCCCCCCCCCCCCACAAGATTCGTCTCTGTAT
>JAPYYV010007356.1:0-13478 GCA_030522625.1 Copidosoma aretas | reverse complement strand
TTTGCATAAAGGTGCTTTGCCCGCGAGAGATACGCCAACTAGCGATATTTCCATAAACGTTGCTTACTGATGGAGCCGAATGAGTATGTGTGTGTGTGTCGTAAGCACATTTAATCTTCATTTTCCATTGTTTTCCGTTTTATGACTCAAATCACTTGTAAAAGTAAACGTACGATTTTTTCGACAACTGATCAAAAAATTTCTCAAACTATCAAGAATGAGTCGAAAGTGCTTATTCAATGACAAATAAATTGTCTTTCGAAGAATATCCAAATAGAGCGGAAATTCAAGAGCTGTTCCACAAGACACTCTTTGTTAGACAAGGACGCTCATACGATTTTAACGAACTTTTAAGTTGTTTTTTACATAAACTAAAAATTAATTTTCTTTCAAATTTACAGGGAACGTGTATAAATGTATAATCTGCTTACAAGAAAGTTTTTAAGTAAAAATAGAAAAATAGATTTTTCGGGAAAAGTACCTTAACTTAGATGCCACGCGAGCAGAGCTCCCGTGCCGCTGAGGGTGCGAAGGCTCCATTAATTCATCAAACGCTAAAGGTTTGAATTCGCAACGCATGCAGGAAAGTTTTCCACGCTTGCGTGATGGATTCGCACTCGTGGCCAGTGCCGGTAACTCGTGCCATTTTGATCATCCCTCCTGCTACGCATTTGCGTGATCAACTGCAGACACTTATTCCCAGCATCTCCGGCCACTCGTGCGAGTCAATCATAACTCGTGTGGGAAATCTTCTATTTCGCGCTTGTTACGTAAATAACTATTTAGGTGATTATCCTTTTTAAATATATTTAACATACGAAATCTTGTCATTCTCTATCAGTTTAATATTTAGTGCTTGAAATACATTGGAATGAAAGTTGATACATTTATAAAGCTAGTATAGTGCAGCTATACAGGAAATATTCCATGAATAATGTGCCCCAGTCTCTTAAATAAACAAAATAGAACATTTTTTGTTCGATACGAGAAATTAAATCATAAACGTAAAAGGATTGGAAATTATCGAAAAGAAGTTTCTTGTAGCGCGTTGTACACTTCCTGGTATGGGGACCAACATGAAAAGGTTTCGGCTGCGGTGACGGCGGTGACACAGATTTTTCCATGAAAATGGTAAAAAAAAGAAAAAAAAAGAAAACCTTTTTTTGCCGAGAATAGAAACTTCAGCTTGCGGGACAAATGCTTATCCATCAACAATGCTGCAAACACATGGGGTACATGCTCAACTACTTGTGTACATAACGTTCAACTTTCTTAAACATCATTTGTACACTTTTACTTAACTGATTTATTTATCATCAATTATTATGTAACGAAACTTACACACACGAAAAATTGAAGTATTTCAAAAATACTATTTATCATTAACTGGACGAATAAACTAATAATCGTTTGAAATTTATTTTATGATATTAGTGGTAAACGCAAAAAATTTTACATTCCTACAGTTATTACATTGTAATAAATCGTCAATAATTTTATTTCACCCACGATGCGAAAATCAATTTGTTTGTATTGATGTAGCTTGTATTTAAAGGGGCTCTTTCACGAAAGTCCCCAAACAGAGATATACCATTTCTCATAGATAAAACTCCGCTGAATCCAATGCTGCCCTTATTTGTATCCCAAGTGGGTTAAAATCTTGAGAAATTCGAGCCTAAAGTTGTAACTGTTAGCATGTATTCTTATGGGGCAGCGTGAAAATGGCATTGCTTTCGTTTATAACAACTCAAACTCAATTGTCTCAGCAGGATGAATATATACGTTTTATAGATGAACTCTTCCTCTTTGATATGCAGCTTTCAAAATTGGGGGTAATGGACCATTTTAGCGAGATGTTTGTGATAGAAATAAATAAATAGTGTCCGGGAGTTCAGGAGGTCACGTGGGTAGCAGACGTACTTGGTCACTTAGTCGGGCGACATTTCAAAAAGTTACAATTCGTATAGCTTGAAGTTTGTATGTACCTGTTATTATTTTTGTGAACTTTTCTTTCCTTTATCCTCTGGAGACTCTGTGTGCATGGTATACTTTCTTTTTAGGTGGATTTGAAGGATCTTTATTCATTGTTTATCAATAAAATGATGTTCATAATATACGGGTACTAAAAACTGGGTAGCAGAAAAGCGATATATAAACAAGACATATATATATATGTATATATATATATTCATATTTGTATAGTCGCTACTATACCGACACTCTGATGTACCCGTATTTACTAAATAAAAAAATAATTTATTTTCGTAAAAAGTTAAACTACACTCATAAACATCACTTTTATTTATACTTTGTTAAAAATAGCGTAATGATTTTTAGACACATGTTTATTGAAAAACGAAAATTTTATTTTGAGTTCATCTTTGACATTAGCGGTAGCTGTAGGAGCCCCTTTAAGGTATAGTTATTCTCGTGCAGTGGTTCTCAACCCATATGAATTTATTAGTAACAAATATTATTCATATTATTTATTGTTTACCTATGTCAATTGCAATTAAAACATCAAAATGGCTAATAGGTACAATAACAGATGTCACAAGAAATATTATGATAAAGTCTAAAAATTTGAGAACAACTTGATCACTATATAGATACTCCTATACTTAAAGCATAGCAAATCATATGAATATTAGAATATTTAAAAAACGGTACATCTTAATGATCTACCATTTTGGTATTCAAATCCTAAAGACATCAAAAATAACTTTGAACTTTTTTAAAATAATCTTTAGAGCGGTTTTTTTAAATTATAATAAATCAATAGTTTCTTTTTCGAGAGGGACCTCATACTTCCCATGTTAAATGATCCAATTTTGAAACTTGATATTTGCAAAACAGTACGTAAAATACTTATAAAATTTTAACAGCTTATTAATAGCAGTGTAAGATATGAATACACAAAGTTTCAGAAATTTCTATACTAAGTGAACATCGTAAACAACACCCTCAACTTTTATGGCATTGTATATGCTCATGACGATTATTGATTTGGAATTGCAAAAACAATTATTTTTAATTTTTTTTCAATTCACCACTTAATTTCTAAATCAATATGTTTACTTTATCGAGACTTGCAGATTGTTTTGGTTATCTTCATACATTTTTATTACTTGTAAGATTTAGAAATTGTAACAAAGGTCATTACAATTAGTTTATGTAATATTTATTATTATCAAGCCTCACGCTGAACAAAGTGCGTAGCTATTTATTGTTCATAATTTCGACGAAATATACGTATTGTGAGACACTATGAGTAGGATTAAAATAGTATGGCATGTATGCTCATCACTGCTCTCTATATGACTTTGAGGGCTGATGCCGAGTTGGGTCCCGATATAAGATGGAGTGCCGAGTTGGGTCCCGGTCTTTAGAATCGTCATAACATTCCTGAAATTCTTTTTCTATGATTTTCTTCTATCACCCACCCCTATGTAATAAAACACAAGATATTCATACCCCCCCCCCCCCTCCCCCGCCTACAACTTTTTACGTAATTAAACAAAATGTTTAAAAATTCCATGAATACTTGAAAATATTATTTTCAGATATCTGTAAAATTTAAGCCACTTCTAACTCTCCAAATTCTAAAATAAATAGTAGTAAAATGTACAGAGATAAACGATTTCTTCGAATAGTAGAAATGAAAACATGCTTTATCAAAAAAACTCGTCTTCATTGTACTATAATAAAATTCACGACGGAAGTTATATGGCCGGTGGTTTAACGTAGTGAAACATTGCTATGCCGTTAAAAAGCCATTACAAATCATTCGTTTTGATAATTACGTAAATTACTTCCATCCTCCCGTATACAAAAATACATAGATAATGTAGAAACACCCTCCATCCCTAGAAACCCTTACGTAATTTAAAGACGATCCCTTCTTTTTAAATGCATGGGCCTGCAGTAATCACTAAAATGCAATGAGTATGGAAGCTTCGCTTCTGTCAGGCGTCCGACGCATGCGTTTTTTTTATTTTTATAACTTTAAGTGAAAGTGTGAAAGTAGTAATATCAAACAATCATATTTCAACTTTTTCATGTTCTTAAGGTCTTACTGTACTTCTAAAATAAGTCACAACAGATGTAAGTCCCAGATATACGTCATTTTTTTTTTCTTTGCTGAATAATTATTTTCCTAGTTTTCTATGAAGTAATGAATAACGCACTTAATTTCCGTGGAACTTCTTAAATTATTTACGAAAGGTAAAGTGTAAGCCGACGTGGACGCATCCTACAAAGACTAGCACTATTCAGATTTTTAATAAAATAATATTTTTCCGAATAGCATGCTATATACATTGAAACTCTTAATACTTAAATGAATATTATTTAATACTTAAAAAAAATATTTATTTATCGGAGTCGTATCCCAAATTATAATGATAAGATCATCATGAAACTTTGCACACAGCTCAATTAATGTATCATAAGTAGTCTGGTAAATTTTTGTGATTCTAGAGTTCCTAGAAGATAAAATATTAATGTTAATATTTTTGTCATTTTTGAAACTTCAACATGGCTATTTTAGCAGAAATGACTTTTTCTGTGCTTCAATAACATACATCATACAAAATTATGATAAACTTTCCACGATATGTTTACGCGTATTACAAAAATATCCAATGATCGTAGATAATTCAACAAAACAGCTCAATAGTACTTGTCAAATAGAAAATGATTAAATAACCGTCGGAAAAACCACTAAAGGTTGTATTTAGACACAAGTGTAAGAAGGTCAGATGATATACGAAGTTGTAGAACCCGCTGCATTGACTATATTGTGGGATAAATCTACCATACAAATTATCTTTAATTATTACTGTTAAAATGTATTTAAACAAAATTCACGCTTATATTTGACGGCACAATTTTGATCATATTATCATTTATTTACTTTTTCATTTTGATAAAATATGATTGCACTTTATCTAAATTTTACCTTAAATGGATTTGCTCCTATACTATATTTAAATATCTAAACTAATTTCGATTTCTATTACTTCTCAGAACTTATGTATACAAAATTGTGCAAACAAATTTAAAAAAAAAGAGTCAGTGAGGGCTTGGGTACCCAAGCATAAAGTTATACTTCTTTGGCAGACAGTATATGAATGTAGATATACCTTTTATAAAACAAAATTTTGAATAACCCTCTTGAATGTGTCACAGATGGTGCAATTATCGTGGGAATGAGAATATTCGGTAAATGTGTGTGGTTTCAGTTAATATTTTAATATTCAATAAATAAACAATCATAAAAAATATAGATAAGAAAAGTACAGGGTCTAGCCATAGCCCGACGTGCAGCCAGGCTACCTAGTATTAGACCACCCGCTTTCATCGAATCTTCCGATTACATCACAACAACTTTCTACGCTGGTTAACATATTTTCAATAAAATGTGTTGCAAACATAATGATAATCTATACATAATAAACATCCTGTAGTACTGCTTCATCTTGAATAGGATAGTATTACATGCCAATAAGTGTAGCGTTACTAAAAAAGTTACCTTATTAATGAATAAAAAAAGGGGGTGTAATTGTTCACTGCATTTAAATAGAAATAGTCACTAGTCTTTTAATCTGTGTATTATTCACACACACATGCGTGCACACTCAAACACATTTACACACACACATATGTATTCATACACACACACACATATACACACGCACATATATATACACACACACACACACACACTCTCTAAATACTCAGTATTCTAGGTATAATACACTATTTATTGACTGTACATCCTAAGCTACGGCGCGGGCGTGCCTAAAGAAGTTCTCATATCAAAAATTTTTAAAGAACATAACACAATAAAAATTAAATAATTTATCAATAGAATCTCGTATAAATAAATTAATAATAAGAAAAAGGGTTCAGCTCTCTATCTTTCTTTTTTTCATGCCTGTACGTACGGTAAAATCATGTAATTCTTTGATTTTGAGAATTTCAAAAAATTGTTTAATTTAATGAATATTTTAACTATCTCATAATAGTATAAATCTTTTCTAAGGACTTGCTCAGTTGTTGTAAATCAATATGGCACACTACGTAACTCATGTTTGTTATCCTCGCACTTATGTTGGTAATTATTTTGTAAACTTTTTGTTGTAGTTACTATATATAGTTTTGTCAACCTACTGTATTAATATAACTATGTGTGATTTTAATTATGTAGCCCTGAAGAGGACATCAGAAAGATGTTGAAATATTGGCATTTATAATAAGATGTCATATAATAAAGTCATGCTCAAAACACTAATACATTGTTGCCTCTAATTTAAATAATGTACTTAATAAATCATATATTAAAAAACAAATAAATTAATAAACAGTAAATTAAAATTAAAATTAAAAATGTGTTACATACCACAATTTAAGAGCAAGTGAGAGTGCTGCTTTAAAAAGATAGCTCGTGGCTAAGTGAATACGGTGCTCGGCTTGTATACAGAAGGTTTCAAGTCCAAATCCCGTAGAAATTTTTATCTTTTTTATTTTTTTAAGAATTTAATTAAAATTAAAAATTGACTTCCGTTACATATTTATTAAGGCAAAAAATTCTGAAATCGTTGAATTAGTCACCCCCATAACATGCCTAAGTATCACTTCAAAAAAATTTTAATATACAGTCATGCATATGCACTTATTGTTTGACAATATTAGATACACGTTTATGTTTCTCACAAAAAACTAAAAAACACTCTTGCGAAACTGCATATTATTATTACTTTAATCCACGAAAGTGTTCGAGAAAAATTAAAATAGTTTTTTACTTAATTGTTTCATTATATTTTGATATCATGTGTACATAAAGTTTTTAATCGAAACATGAAGCTCGATGAATCGAAAAACTGCATGAGTTGCACAGCCAATTAGGTCTGCACTTTTTTGAATACATGAAGGGTCGCATAAATTATGCTATCAGAAGAAACTTGATATCCAATATATTGATGAAAATAGAGTAGTGGATAACTTATATGGGCCCATTGCCACTAACAACACAGATGAAAGAATGCTAAGACTTTCATTCCAGTGATAACCAGTTTTGGGCGCTCAATTCTCCCAAACATAGGGGTAGGCGATACGTAATCATGCATGTCAGTGTTTTGTGTGCACTATGTATATACAATGGGCGCCAGTAACGTCATGGCACTCTGCAGCCCGTAATGGTGATGCCCTACTTCCACAGGTTTTCTGAAGCAATATCAATGAAGGTTATTCCGCCATTAGACGGCGCTAGTGTGACCATGTGAGGAAGTACGCTAAAATTCAAATGCTTTTAAAATTATTTGCTAAAATTAATCTCTGAACAAGAATAAAAGATTGTTTCGCTAATTTCTTAAAAATAAATAATTATTATTGATATGCTCTATACACATAGATATTATAAACATGGTAAAACAATTTTATACAAGTATAAAATATATATTTGTGCGCGTCCAGTAAGATCGGGCCACCTCGCGCGCGTGGCGCATTTTTCGCCCGAGCACGCTGTTTACCACTCGCTCGTACGGGCTGGAAAAAATCTAAAAAAAAAAATCAAAAGATTAGAATCAATAGATTTTGACCTGCTCTTCATGATAGTGTTATTACTTTTTGCTCAAAAATCTTTTTTCCTGGTGAAAAATCACTAAGAAGTTCATGACGTTTCTCTGCAATTCGCCGCAGTTTCGAAAAATAAAATTTTCACGAATCAAAAGAGCAACACTTGGACAACACATTAAAAAATTTTTAGAGTGGAAGAGCAAAAAATGCGTAAATGACGAGCAAATAAAGACGTTAGCGTGGGGTCAGCCGCGTGGCGCATGCAGTTACCGCCCGCACCGCTGTGTGGCACTTCGTAGTTATCAGTAAGCCTATCGTTTGTACTATAACTATATAGTTGTCTTTTAAGTTGCGCTTACCTAATGCCAATGGCTTTATTCGCTTGCCATTTACGAATTTCTTGCTCTCCCACTTTGAAAATTTGTGGAGATGTCGTCCGAGTGTTGCTCTTTTGATTTGCGTAAATTTTATTTTTCTAAACTGTGGCGAATTTCAGAATAATGTCATGAACTTCTAAGTCATTATTTGCCACGAAAAAAGATTTTTAAGCAGGAGGTAATAGTAATATCATAAAAAGCAGGTCGAAATCTATCAATTTGCATTTTTTGACTTTTTTTTAGATTTTTCCCAACCCTACAAGTGACTTGAACACAGCGTGCTCGGGCGAAAAATGCGCCGCATGCGCAAGATATCCCGATCTCGCTGGACGCACCTATATACTGCAACTTTGAGGTTGTGCAACATAAGTAAATCGGTGACTGCTCGAGTCTCACCGTTTACCTTGAGATTCCGCTATATATATATATATATATATATATATATATATATATATATATATATACTACTGGGGCCTCGCCCCCAGCGTGCTCGGCGCGCCAACCCTTCAAATCCAAATAATAGTGCATTCAATTTCACATATAAAAACAATTGTTCTCCTTATTATAAGTATTAGTTTATTTTTTTCCTTTCTTCGTTTTTAAGTAGGGAATGGAAAAATATATTTATGATCGAACTACTCTAGAATGCAACCTTTTATATCCGTATATTAAAGCTCATTAGTGGTGTTAATAAGTATGCAGTATTTCATTAGTATTTTTTTTCAATTTTACTGCTAAAAAATTCCCAAAAAGTTTTAATAACATCACATCATCTAATGTGAATCGTTATACAGACTATAGAATGCAAAAATGGTGTTCCGATAACCATATATATAATATCAAAGTTTACTGTCGTTATGAGAGTGACATTATAAGAACGTCTTATTTAAATTTAATTAATTAAGTAGTACTTTCAATTATAAAAAAGCCAAATTTAGAAATCTTTTTATGTGTGTTTCATGGCATTCCAATAATGTTACGATGGGTTCCACAATTTATATCACCAAAAAACTCAATGCGTCATTGTATTTCCTTAACTGTAAAAGGGTTTTTAGATAACTATTAGACATTGTTCTTTATAATTTTCCTTGAACTCTTTCTTGTTCTAATGGGCTCAATCGTTATGCGTTTACGCTTTTTACGCTTCATGTAACCGCAGCCTAAGATTTATATATAAGCAGCGAACTTCGGTCGTACATCTCCTTCTATTAAGGCAACGCTTTAACTTTTAGGCTGGGCTTTTATATTTATAATATCTATGGTACATTCATGGATTACCGTACATAAAAACTGTACCCGGTAATCCGATGCAGGAAAGGGTAAGTATTTTACACACTGTAATTAATACATTTTTCACCATAGTGTACCGGAAGACGGATAGGCGTATACGTACCAAGGAAGAAAAAGTCGGCTTCGCCTCGGATAGCAATATACGTGTGATCTGAGCATTCTTTCTTTCCTCCTGTGATGTGTAATATACTATTATACGTGTCAACAATGTATGTCTTTGGATCATGAATTATGACACGTCATGGATGTAATTTTGCGACGTACTTGTTTTCTTCGTAACATACCCTGCCGGCATTAAGTTAACTTAATGATTTCCTTAAGAGATCTAGGTAACATAAACAGTAAGGTACGATATCTTGGAAGTGATTTAAAAGTACATTATAGTATCCTTACCGACATGTTATACTCTCCATTTAGATATTTTTTATTACCTAATGCAATTTTACCTGGACCACAGCTATAAGTATGCCTTTACGATAAATAACACACCACATATTTTTGACATATGTACAACTTGACAAATAAAAACCCTGTGAGATATCAGTCAAATAACGTATACATTAGCCAAATAGATATTTTATTATAACTATTATTAACAATTCTCATCACTTAAAAATATTCACATAATGCATTAGTATTTTAGATATAAGTTAAAAAAAATTATTAAGTTAATTTTTTTTCCTCTTTATTATTTTTATTTAGCTTACGATTAATACTAATTAATTATATAAGTTGTATTTTAATGATACACATATTATTATACTGATTGATATTTAACATAACATTTACTATGTATTTTTTCATCATTGATACTAAAAATCTAATGTATATATTTATTTAGCGATAAAAAAATCTTGCTGTAAAAGAAAATTGAACCTTGATCTGTCGCGCCTAAAGCTTAGGTGTTTTGCTTCCTCATAGAGGGAGCTTTGTTATGGGCGAAAAATCACATTTCGAACAAACACGTTATAAAAACGTTTTATAAAGTTTAGGATCAAAATACATCATTTTTGGAAAATGTCCGTCTGTGTGTGTATGTGTGTGTGTAAGTTTGTGTGTGTGTGTATTTTTTGTGTGTATGTATGTATGTATGTAGTCAGTTGTATCTCAGGATTCCATCGACCGATTTTGATCCAACAGCGCTTATTTTTTTATTTTTGGATTCCTATCATTGCTAAAAAAAATTTGGGTTTTGCTGTATATTTTGTTTTCACTTTGATTTTATCGATTTTTTAAAATTGATTTTCTCGGAAAAGTTAATTTTTAAGCTGTTTATTGTTATTTCAGGATATTTTATTGTAGAAATTCCTAAAGATCATTAAATTTTGCACAAAAAAACGTATTTAGTTGAAATTAAAAAAAATTAGTAGCTGGGTGTGCGTAAGTGTAAATAGGGAATTTATATAATCATTTGTAGTTCAGGATTTCTTCTGCCGATTTTGATCTAACCAAGCTTTTTTTTTTGTTTTTAGTTTCCTTTTACCGCTGAAAAAAATTTGGGTTTTGCTGTATGCTTTTTATTTTAATTTTATCGATTTTTGAAAATTTATATTTTCAGAAAAGTTGAATTTTAAGCTATTTATTGTTATTTTAAGAAATTTTACGATAGAAATTCTAAATAATAATTACATTTAACAAAAAAAAAAAAACGTATTTAGTTAAAATTCAAAACAATTTATTAGCAGGGTGTGCGTGGGTGTAAAAAGAGAATGTATATAGTCAGTTATATCTCAGGATTTTTCTTTGGCCTATTTTGATCCAATCGGGCTTATTTTTTTTTGTTTTTAGTTTTGTTTCACCGCTGAAAAAAAATTTGGGTTTTGCTGTATGCTTTTTATTGTAATTTTATCGATTTTTAAAAATTTAATTTCTCGGAAAAGTTGATTTTTAAACTATTTATTATTATTTTAGAAAATTTGACGATAGAAATTCTTAAAGGTCATTAAACTCGAACAAAAAAAAATTTTGTTAAAATTGAAAATTTAGTGGCTGGGTGTGCGTGGGTGTAAATTGGGAATGTATATAATCAGTCATATCTCAGAATTTCTTAGGCCGATTTCAATTTTTTCGTAACTAAATATAGTTTTCGAATTTTTTTGTGGTAGAAAATCGTTAAGACAATAGAATTTCATAAAAAAAATAGCGTCTTTGAATGGAGATAAAAGAAAATTGATGAGTGTGCATGTAAAAAATAAGTAGAACATCTGAATAAGGAAGTTTTGTGCCAATATCTTGGCAGCGGTTTTGTTTTGATTTTTTAAAATAAAAAAGTAAAAGCAACTATACATATTTATACCATTAAATATTAATGATTTTTTTTTAATTCTATAACCATCAATTTTATAATGGGGCTATTATTTCAGACAAATTTTTTTACTGCTTACGATTGAGAGATAACTTTTCATATCATAACAATAAATTGTAGAATATTTTTTTTCTTAGATTCTTACTCAGAGAATTTAATAGTAGTGGCATAAAATTGATTTTTTTTTGTTTGCGTACTATAACAAACAGTTTATAAATAATAACCACAATCATCATTATTTGTTTATTACACAGTTAAATTATGATTTATGATTTAATCGAATCATTCAGGATTTTTTTTTAAATCATAAAAATAACACACTGTAATAACAGCTATGTATAGGTCGACTACTTCAAATATTTTTCAACATACATGACAATACAAGAGTCCAATTTTATTAATCAAAGTTTTCTTACAAGACACAATTTTATAAAATACTTATTAAAATGTGTCATCGAAAATTCTTATAAATAAACGCACAAAGCACGTCGCATTGGTAAAGTGATGTAAAAAATTCAAATTTCTTGTCTTTACCTATCCCTGGGCTGCAAGTTCGCAATATTCTGAAATCAGATGGCGCCAATACGCTTGCACACAGCAGATAGCTCCAAATGCTAGCCTCGGAAACAACACCGTTCTAGGTAGAAGTCGCAGGTTCGATCCCCAGGGTGGTACCGTATAACTTTGCTCGTTTCTACTTTTGAATCTAGACAAATAAATTTTTATCCTGAAGTTACCATAATATTCTTTTAAGTCGGAAAATTGTTTGTTGAGAATCATGAATTAGAAGCTAGCAAAGTTATACGGTACAACCCTCGGTCAGGGCACTCTTATTTTTTTGTGGGTTCTGTTCGAAAATATAATCTGCGATACTGAATTAGGTTCAGAAAGTAGTAAAAAAAAAAAAAAAAATACTTTTAATTGAGTTTATTGGTAGAAGTAATAAAAATATTATGAATAAAAAAATCTGTAATATGATGTGTGTTGAGAAACTCACAAGGGCCATTCGAAAAACTCGCTCTCTCTCTCTCTCTCTCTCTCTCTCAAGAAAAAAAAGACAAGTTTTGATCTGCGTATACATCAAGATGTTTGATGTTATAGAAATATGTATTTTCTAGAATCAAAAATATAATATATGACTAATGTATAACAAAAATGAATATGCTTTGTATAACACAAATTTATCTGCAATTTGAAAGTTGTAATACACCGATCCATTCGTAATAATCCGTCTATATGTACTTGTATACGAAAACACGTAAAATAAATTTAAAAAATCATGAGAAAAGCCACAGTGTGATAGAAATAGCTATGTACTTAACTGTAATGTTAAAAAAACTAATTAAAAATAATTTAATTTGAATAGCTTCAGAGCTTAAAAATAGTCTCTGTGAAATAAAAAGAGCAAATCATATTTATTCTGATTTAAATCTTTCATGAACTTAAATGGTTCCGTAACTATTTCTGCAGCATGCCACATGGCTGCAGATTATTCCTGTGGAATACATAATTCCTTACTTTATGTTTCTGCAGCACGTCACAGGGGAAGCTGAGTGTCATAGTTAGTTAAGCATAGTCAATGAACATGATTTTCTATTTGAATAGGAAATAAAGCGTACGTTTAACATGATAAATGGCCTGAGGAGAGGCACTGAAAAAATAATTCTATGGATAAGCCTAAGATAATATAGGGAGCTATGATGGGCTTGGGAGGCTGTAGGAGGCATAGAAAAAATGAGGGGGGCTGTGAGGAGGCCAACAAAAAAAAAGGAAAGCCAACATAATTTTCACTCATATTGTGGAAAGGCTGTAAGGGAGGAGGGCATTGAAAAAATGATTCTGCCTTTGAGCCGAGGATAATGCAGGGGGCTATGAGGCCGTGGAGGTCCATAGAAGGGGGGGGGGGGGGGGGGGGGGCAAGGAAAAAG
>JAPYYV010007355.1:0-13479 GCA_030522625.1 Copidosoma aretas | reverse complement strand
ACTCCAGCACTCTTTCTTTGTTGACAAATTTCACCGATTTTACAAAACTATCTGTAATCACTGGCTGTTTGCTTGTGTTTCGCTTCGCATCGACTGTACTTTTCGGCACCAACTTCCTCCCGTGCTCGCACTCGCACCTGCTGCTGCGCTTCTGCGTCTCGCACCGTCCTCATTTTGTTCTTTCCTTTCACCATTCTTTTTATTGTCCACTGCTTTTTTATCGTCCTTCGCACTGCCTTTTCATAACATACTGTCCACTGTATGAATACACTTACAGCACCAAACGCATACACCAGCGCGCATCAACAGGCCGCGCCGTTCGCCCTAACCCTAAAAACACACTGCCATCTTCTCGCTTGGATTAAAGCTAAGACACTATGAACTACGCAAAAAACTTTAAACACCTTTTATTCTGCGCTTAAAACTCTACATAGCACCATACAGTTAAATATAATAAACACTTTAATTATGTCGAAACAACGCCAAAGCCACAGAGCCTCTCTCACACCCCTCTATTCGCGCACGCGGCCACTAACCAAGTCCCAATATGTATGGATATTAAAAATGATAGTACTGTGTAACTGCTAAACTTACTTCAGTTAAAAAAATTTTAATTTGAAAAAGTAACATTAGCACAGTTAAACAGTACTCACATTTTTAATATCCATATATATTAACTAGCAGTGCTAAGACTATTAATAATAACATGTATATCTCTTTCACTAATTATTATAATAATTTTTATCTCACTTGAATTGACACTGAGAACAGATAACCTCAAATATAGGGCAAGAGTTGCAGTTTCATCATAATTAGGAGGTATAATTGGACAATATTTAATGCCATTTGCATAGTACACAGGTTCCTTTACTTAGAAAAGTTGCATATCGCCACCTCAAAATTATAAAAAATTGCCAAATTTGATAAAAAGTAATTTTTCTCCACCTTTGCGATGCCATTTCGCTTTGTTTACATACATTAAGTCATTTCCGAAAGCAGCCACCAGAGTGGCAGCACAGGCGCTTACACATAGCGGATACGTGCTGGGTTAGGCAAAGATTGAGTATATATACCAGAGTGTTATATATACTCGTATAACCTAACGTGTATAGATGTATATGGGTGATTCTCCCGTAACTCGTTCAGATCTATTTAAAAATTTACTTAAAAAAATATTGAGGAAAAAATTTTTTTTATTCCATTATAATTACTCTAAATCCTACCCAAAACAAGTACCCAGAACGATTTCACTGCAAAGTTTTTTTTTCAAAAGACATACATGTTCAATAAGTCAATTTTTGCAAATTTTCGAAAAAACATGTTCGTCGGTAATGCGTGTTACTAAGCCGATTTTGAACTTCACGTGTCCTGACCAAGCCTAAACCAGAGCTGAGATTCAAGCCTATCGATTGAAAAAAAATTACGTTCAATTTAGTGCCTCCGATCGAAAGTTACAGCGGTTCAAAGATGAGCCATGAAAATCAACAAATGGGAGATTTTATGTAAATTTCGGAGAAAATCTTTATTGTTCTTCAAATCACTATAACTTTTGATCGCCGGCACTAAATAGGACGAATCTTTTTTAATCGATGATGGCTCACTTAAGCTTTGATTTAAGCCCATTTAGGGCCTTCTAACGTACTCTGCTACTTGGCAACAGGCGCTTACTACATTATCGATATTGATCGATACATCTCTCGAAAAAAGGCCCATCGCTCGAAATGCCGACACACGTGTCTCATAGTTTTGCCCGCCAATGCTATGAAAAAAGTTTCGTGGCGATAAATTGCTTGAAACTCGAATAAAATGAATTTTGACTTTAGATGATCACGGAACTGTCACGGAACTGACATTCGGGAATTGACATTTCGAGCTTTGGAGTGCTCTTACAGCTCGTACACACAACATGCAGACCTTTTCGTTGATAATCCATCTGTTGCAATCAGATACAACAAGAAAATGCAGTTTGCGTACCTGTTTACGTGTACCTAGTGGTGGCATGAGGTGAATTGGGAACCGACCGAAGTTTGTGTACGTACGTCACAAAAAAACGAAAAATCAAACGCTCAGATAACTACGAGTTTAGGACTCCGTACGGCACTCGCGGTGGCATTTGTTTACTTTAGGTATGTATTTTGAAATATGGCTGGTTGTTGGCTCTGTGTCAGTACACACCACGGTTTTTAAGTCGATTTGTTCTCGTGCAACGTTTTTTTGGCGAATCCCGGGACAAAATGTGTGCACTGATTACTTACACTTATTAGTTGATTAATTTGTATGGGGATGGCGACCTAGCAAGCTCAGCTCAGATGGCGCCAGGAAGACAATCCTTCAGTTTACATTGATGTATACCTGTAGGTACCGATATTTTGAGCGCTGTGATTGGCTAGAGTCTCTCCTCCCTGGCACCCTCTTATCGGTCAAAAGTCGTCAGACGCCATCTCCATACGAGTACACGAGCCCTGGACAATATTTGAGCAAGTTACGGGAGAATCACCCATATATAATTCTCCGGGACAGTCTGAGTCAGTCGGAGAGAGTTGGAGAAGAACACTTGTTCACGGCATTCTCGGAGTCTCTCAAAGTCTCTCCGACTGTCTCCGAGAATGATCGTGAACGAACCTATGAAGCAGAAGCTAGCCTCACCGTCAAGTAGCCTTACCAGGGACGAATCGCGCCTGTGGGGCCCCAACGATGAACATTTTTTAAAACGGCTTCTGCCACCGTAAAAACATATATATATATATATATATATATATATAACTGTAATTGCACAAACCAATAATCTCTTACGTTTTCCAGTGTAGCAACGGCGGACAGGCCCAGATGAGATTTGTCCCTGGTGAGGCTACTTGACGGTGAGGCTAGCTTTAGCTCTATGGTCAAAAGTCGTCAATCGCCATCCCCATACTTACTTTTTGGCAGCGTTGCGTCGTGGGGAAAAGTGATGATAACCACCGCACGCCGCCGACCTCTACGCTACCGCGCCGTCTGTATTTGTACAGCAACTTTTTCACGTTCTGTTGTCTCGAGATTTCATCCTTGTTGCAATCACGTTCTTAATGATTTCTTATGCATTTTTTACACGCTTTCGTTGGTGTTTGCTGTTTTACATGCTGTTTTTTTGCAGGTTTATTCAATCGCGAGATACAATCCTTTTCAATTTTACTAATTACTTTTTTCGTAAAACTGAAAATTCACTATCTTTCAGGCATTCTTTTAGTCATGAAAAAGCTCCAAGACGTAGCGTATCGAAGATTTGAATGAACATGAAACCTAAAAAATTGAATCTGTCAATATTTGAGTTGATTAGACGTGCCTGGGCACCCCCGTATGAAGTGAAGTGAAAGAAAACTCTAGGTGTGAGACCCCGAAGTCTTTGAAATCTCATAGGCCAATAATAATCGAGGCACTTCGTGTAATTAGTTGGACGTCTGGCAGCTAGAGCTCAGTGCTATGACTTCAACAATACTTGATGTAAAGAAGCTCGAGTTCCAAACCGTTTTTTTGTTTCCCTACAATTTGCTCGAGCCGCTCTCGAGCGCGCATTATGTGTACCTACACTTATATGTACGGTAGTTTCACACACGAGACTATCGGAAGGCTCGACATTGATAGTAGAGTTTTTCTGATAAGTGCCCGTACACGATTCGAGTCCATGGGATTTTTTTTTTATTCTATGAACTTTGACCTCCTGGAAACGATAAACCATGGTGTTTGTCTTAATTTGTCTGGAATGAATTGTTATTTACAAGTTTTGATAACAAATTGAAAAATTAATTTTTTTTGCTTGAAAAATGTTCCTCCAGATTCTTTGGCTCATTTAACGTCGAAATGCTCATTTGAACATTTTTCGTTAACTCAAAACTTTTCGAGTAAAAAATTCCTAAAGTTCTAAAAAATAACGCTTTTTCGATTTTCAACGACGTATTACTCAGCTGTTACTGCATTATTTTCAACTCACCTGTGCTCAAATGGTACCTTCGGATGTGTACTTTAAGATAAAAAATGATTTATAATAATCCGCAGCTTGACAATTAATTCCAGACAAATTAAGACAAACACCATGGTTTATCGTTTTCAGGAGGTCAAAAGGCATAAAAAAAAAAATCTCATGTACTCGAATCGTGTAGGGGCACTTATCAGCAAAACTCTACTATGAGAGCTCTGGACTTCTGACATCGGGCCTCCGCGATTCAAACATTGTTCCAGTCTAGAGCACTCAACATTCAAGCTATCTAACCACACGGAAAAAATTTTGAAAACAAGAACCTCTAATATATATTCATAATAAGAGTTACATGACTTCAAAACGATTCGACGCGCTAAACATGTAAAGAAAAGGTCCCAGACAACAAGTTAGGAGGCCTGTAACTTCCAAGAGTATTGAACTCGCATAGCTCCAAGCTCGACGTCTCACAACTAAAAATACGGACAATAAGTTGCCCAATTCGTTGGAGCTATGCGATTTCACTAAATGCCAGATACTCATATGGATGCAAAATACTATAGCACAAAAACAATACAATTTACAACCTCTGAAATTTTTCTTGGATTTTGGGTCATTTGATGGCGCTCAGTAAAATAAAAACAAGTTGTGTTCTGCATGATGTACACATAAAAGCATCTTACACCCTACCGATTGAACACTTCAAAGCTAATTCAAACAGTTACTTTTTTGCAATGATAAAAAAACATTGTACTCTTATGTTTAAGGTAAATGTCCCTATAACCGAACACTTAAGCACCTTAAGAATTTTCAAGCCGTAGAAATAATAAAATAACTATGTTTCATGGGTTTTATTTTATTCCTATGATGGTCAATGATGTGATGAAGTGAGTAAAACGTTAAGTAATGATAAATTAGACAGGTTAAGGTTAAATAAACGAATACTTATATGCAGCTCACCCTACCTATAGATACAAGAATTGAGGTGCCCGTATGTTAAAATGTTGATGTACCTATAGTTGAACGTGCTTTGTTTGTGTGAAAGAGGGATAAATGTATGAAAGAAAAAACATATTTTCGCTTGAAGTACATGTATACTAATAAAGTTAGTTCCAGGAAAACGAATTAAAAATAATGTTAATAACTATTTATAAGAATACATACCTTTGTTTAAAGTTTTTGAGTTATAGGTTAGGAGTGCGGTATAACGCAGGCGTTCAACTATTCGCTGTGAGAATAAGCCTGGACGGGATAAAACAATATGCGCCAGCGCCCATGGTGGAGATTTGGTGAATCACGGGAGGACGCAAATAAATAAGTAATCGCAGCATAATTCGGATTAATAAATAAAATCGATTTTGAGCCACGATAGACTTGCGCTATGATTTAGAGAAAAATTAGAACTCTTGAACTGTGTAAAATACAGCTAGTAAGTTGAGCTTGTCTTCCTGTGAATTGAAAATAAGAGGTTGGAAAACCGAAGAGCACATCAATATCTATCAATATATTTGTATATGGGCGTTGTACTAGCATACATGAAGCGTGAAAGGTGTAGCTTATCGAAATATACATGCGTTCGTTTTCATACGGTGTGGATTGGTGCAGGCATTTTAATATTATGTTTGTTGAAAGTGCAAGGTATTCATGAAAATACGTGCAGTAGCACGGCACGTACTCGGTCCCTCGGAGCAGACGCCGCGCCTGTCAATCTGTGTAAAATTTTCTGTGTTCACTTCCCAAGCAGTTGCACTTTCAACAATAATAATATCAAAATGCCTGCACCAATCCACACCGTAAAAAGACGTACGTGTTCATATTTTGATCAGCTACAACTTTTACGCTTTATGCATGCCCGTACAACATCTATTATTCTATTTCATTCCAAAAATCTTATTTTAATGCGATCACTTGTTTGTTTGCGTCCCCCCGTAGTACAAGCACTGGCCACGAGCTAAGGGCACCACTTGTTATTCTCACAGCGAATAGGTGCACTCTCAATAAACTGTGTACCTATAAATAAACACCTCTAACATGGTTAAAAAAGTTTATAGGATCCAAACATAAATTTTCTTCAATAATTTTATAATATATTAAGCTCTCTTTTTTTGTATAAAAATATTGTAGAATTTTTATAACAGCCTTAAGAAGATATGAGTATTTATTAGCAGACGGCTTAAGACGAGCAATGCTAATCAGTCGAGCATCAAGCAAGCATATACCGAGTACAATTATTTGTACTAATTATTATTTTATTGATGCAAAACTTTTCGTACTCGTAGGTGCAAGTCTTAAGAAAGTACCTATTAAGACAAATTTAGTGTGCAATCGTTATTTAAAATGTAATCGGCTAATATGTGACGAGTGTTCGGTTATAGGTACTGTTCAGTTATAGGGGCACTTACCTTAAGCATTTTTTGCCTTTTAAGGTTGTAATATCAAAACATGAACGGCCATGCACACTGTACATCGGTCAATCTACGAAAACCGGTCCGAATTAATTAAAACGTTGTATGTAATAAAGAGTTATTGGGGTTACAAACAAGTTTTACTTGACGGGAGAGTTCTACCTCAGAGATACACGTTGATCTACCTGGATGGCGTTGGTGTGTTTAGTCGAAATCCTATAAGATTTATTTCATTGTTAAACAATCTAAATAACTGTGTTTGTATAAATGTACATGTATGTATAAATACTTACGTATGTATATTTTTGTGTCCATCAACAGATCTCAGTAGCTAAAAAACGATGACAAGTTTCGCAGTCGACTAACACATTTTTGTTCTAAAGAGCAATGTAAGGAATTGATACGGTTTTATTTGAGAAAGAAAGCGGAACAAGCTACAGGTAATTCGACATGTGGCAAAGAACTCTCCCAGAACAGTAATCTGAATATTGCGACCGATAGAAAAGGAGTAACCCAAAAAAGTAATGTAAACATTACATCCGACGAACAGGTAGCAAAAGATGATGGTGGTAAAGGTAATGATTTAAAAGTAATCGATGAATATAAATATACTATTGGAAATAGTAGTAAAATCAGTAATACCAGGAGTGATTTTTGCATGCTTGGTGTTGGTACTCATGGTAGCACGTTATATTCTCGAAATATTAACAGTTTGCATGATAAAGAAAATTTCTACGATAATAATACGAATGCTTGTGATACAAACAAAAGCGGTGGTGTAAATGATGCTGACTCTCATGAAAAAGTTATTTTTAAAAACAAAAATAACTGTGAAACGAAAGAGAAAATCGATTTGTTACGAAAAACCAGAGAATCATATTTTTATGGTACAAACGATGTTGTTAGTGACGGAGTTTCTACATTTACAGTTCAAAATGTCGTTGGTGATGGGAACTATTTATTCCGCTGTTTTTTGCTACTCCTGTACGGTACACAATCAAGACACCTTATGGTCAGAAGAAGGATAGTTAACTACGTTGTGCAACACTGGAATGAGGAAGCTCAGTATGCTAAAATATCAACTTTTCCCCCCTACACGGATGTTAACGATTATGAACAAAAATGGGAAGATCAAGCAAGTATGGTACAGATTATGAAATTAGCAAATTTTCTGTAATATACAACGTTAAAGTAATCATACATCGTCCATCACTTACCAAACATGCTGTTGAATTATTGATGGATGTATCTAAAGGTAATCCTTATGAACAATTAAACTTATTAATTGTTGGTCCAGCTGATAGTGGGCACTACGTCGTTTTAAATAAAAATAAGAATGATTTAGAAAACGACTCGAATACGTATAACAGCAAAATTTTTAGTAATATGAACAAAAACAAAGAAGATAAGGTCTGTACTAGCGTTCCTTCAATCCCAGAAAAATTGCAAGATGTGAAAACTACAAAAATTGAAGACTACAGTATGGAGGAAGTAAAAGTTGCTACCTTTGATGATGGAACTGAAAAAAACTTTCCGAGTAACAAGTTAAATTTTAATAATGATCTAAACGTTGACAACGATGATGACATAACCTGGGAAAACGATGGCTTAGGTACAAGAAATGTTAATTACGTGCAAAAGTCATTGACAGATCTTGTTAATCATGAAATTTCAAAGGAATTGTCAGCACACCCACATTTCTATGAAGATATTTCACTGGACATTAACAAAACGAATACTGCTTCAAAACCGGACAGTATCTCAGATGAAAAGAGAAAGGAAACAAAAATTACAAATCTTAAAATAGAACTGGACGTAGCAAGTGATAGTAACTTATCTAAAAAATATTTAGAAAACATGTACGATTTTAATGAGGAAGATTTTGATTCTCAGAATACAACTGTTCATGTCACCCCAAAAAAAATACTATAAATGTTACTAAAAGTGGAGGGACTATCAAACCGCTTGATAGTAGAAACTTTTTTAAAGATACTGACGGTAGCTATATCAACGATGACGATCATGACGACGATGATGATTATGATGATGACAGGCCAGATTTAGGTTTGCCAATCAGGAAAAATCTAGAATTTTTGGACACGTATGAAGAAATCAAAGAAGAGTTGAAAACCAAAAAAAGAAAGACAAAAAGTACTCAATCGATTTGGCAGAGATATTATTTCCTACCTACATTTTGAAAAAAACTCGTGGAAGGACCGAAGATCAAAAAATGAGAAGAGCAATTAGATTTCTAATGTTATACAAAGTTAAGAGTACTTGCACATTGAGTTTTTTCGGTTCGATTAGACGGAATCTACGGGGTGATGCAGTCTCATATGCCAAGTGTGCACATGACTCTCATAATCAACAATTTAAGTTTATGATTTATGAAGAATCATTGGGTGAGGCTAGAATTATTATTACAAGTACAAATAATATAAAGGTCATTCACAAAACCATCAAATATGAAACACTGAGAGATGCTGAACGAGATTTTTTTAAAGAGCTTGCGAGACACCTTGGAGTTAAAAGCATTGCTGAAGAGCAAATACTTAATAATGATCCCGAAATCTTACAAGATGGACATGCTCAAGATATCCGAACACTAAGCGTCTTATACAAAGCTAAGTCAGAAGACAATACTGCTGAGCGTTTGGCATTGGAATCTAATGACTGATCTTTTCGAGTCATACGTACAAGACCTAAAGAAAAAAGATCCTTTTTTGCGATGTGCAAGCTTTCCTTTGACTGCAATTATGTACGGTGAGGAAGAGTTGGATATGGCATTGACGAAAAAAAATATCATTATTCATATTGACGCTACGGGGTCAATAGTTTGCAAACCAAAGAATATAAATTGTAAAAAAATTCTGCTGTACCTTGCCGTAATGACGTTCGATACAGAGATATTGCCGCTATCTTATATGATTACGTCTGAGCTCGGTGTTGTGTCGATCAAAAAATGGTTGGAAGATTACAAAGGTTTCTCCTTAACACACACAGCTAAGTGGCTAACTGCTAAAGCAGTGGTAATGGATTGGTCATGGGCAATAATGCATGCTGTATTGCAAGAGTGGAATGTGTTATCATTAAAAGAATATGGATAAAATGTACCGTTACTGTACAGATGGAATCAAGCCTGTAAAAAGTATGTTATTCATAAAATTTTGCTGTGCTCACTTTATGAAAATCGTTTCCAATGCCATAAAGAAAAACTACTCAGAATTCGTACCCAATGCATGTGGATCTAAAGAGTCTCAAGAAAAGGTTAAAACTATTTTTGTAGATTTCGTACGTCTGATGCTCCTGTGTAGGACATTGAAACGCGTGGATATGATTTTCAAACACATGTACAAAATACTATTGAACCAATCTAAAACAAAAGCTGAGGAATGTTTAGGAGTTTTAGGCCCTGCCATTCTAAAAAAAATCTAGAAAATTAAATGAAATGACTGAAGAAAGTGACGCGATTGATAATTCAGATGACGAAGATGATGAAGAAAGTGATGTGGAGGATTACTTTATCGCTGAATACAAGGAAAACGGTGCATTGCTTTCGGACTTCAAAGTTTTATCAAAGATATAGTGATATTTATGTTGTAATAAAACATGAAGTATTGAATAACAACGAGGACTTTGATGATTCAACTGATAAAAATCCATTGTATTCTCCTGAATTTCTTGAACATCTTTGTTCGTGGATGCCATACCTAGTTTTGTGGGGTTCACTTGATTTGGATCTTGTAGACCCAAACATTTCTCGGGTTAGTAATGCTTACGTAGTAGCTGAAAACAAGGTTATAAAACAAGAAGTTTTTAAGAACATAAAAAAAACCTTAATTGGTGATTCTGTACAAAAGTTAAAAGAACACAAAGAAAAAGTGATTGGTGTTATTAAAATAGGAGCTAAAATAAAAGGATCAAAAGCAAAACCAAACCAAAATAACCTCCAACGATATCAAATCCTTTTTTAAAAGAAGATTGGGATGAACCGGTTGATTCTCGGAAACGGAAAAATCAGTTAAATGTTAATAGTATACAAGAACGTTTCAAAAAATTTAAATTTAACGTCGAATCAAGAAGTAAAAAAACCTCAGAAGAAACACAAGAAGGCGCAGATATCATAGCGCCTAAAAAACTTGACGCTGACTCAATGAACGAGGCGCAATTCAATGAAACGGATGACAACATAGTCAACGTTGATAATAATTGTAATGAGGGAGAGCTATCAGACGGTAGTTTTCTCGGTAATATTTCAGACGTTAAAATAAAGAATTCAGTCGTAGAACCGAAAAATTACGATGCAAAGTTCTATAATGGATTGATGAAAGATCCTAAGTACTATTTCAAATCACGATCCGAGAACGTTGCTATTGGGATTTACCGCTCAGAAAATTGCGTCACGAGTAAAACTTATGAATTATCCGCCAAGCAATTTAGCACCCTAAGAGGCAATCTATGTATAAATGGGATGGTGTTGGACGCATATGCAGCGGCATATGTTGATGAATGGAAAGACGTTACATACATATCAACTGACAATAGTGCCTACATTGTTGGTGAGCACTGCATGGAAAGAAGATGTAATATTCGTGAAGTGCATAAGTTCCAGAGTGCTTTAAAAAAGAGTAATGATGCCATATTTGTAGATCCACCAGAGAGGCCCATTCATATCGAAGATGGCCACAGTTGTGGATCGTTTGTACTTAATTACATATACAACTGTGGATTTAATATACCGTTTGACTCAAAGCATAATGCTGATCCTTATCGTTTGCACGTTGCTCGAACGTTACTATTAAAATCCGAAAATATGGAGTCTAAATGCTTAGTATGCTTCACTGAAACTTCCACGGACCGAAAGAAGTGTAAGAGTTGTAATCGATATTGTCACAACCAATGGTTGCATAAAACTAACACTCCGACTGACGAGGAAGACAAACCGACTCTAAAAATTGTTAAAAAGAAAAAAATAACTAAAAAACAGAATAAGTTAAAAACATTGTCTGCGACTATTCACAAAGATAGTTTTTTTACTTGTAGACTCTGCATACGTAATAATCATCAAGCGAATTAAAAAATAAAATTTTGAATTTGAGAGACTAGTAAGAAATTCAATGATAATCTTTTTGAAAATGATATTCTCAAACTAACTCAGTCAAAGTAATATTTTTTTCATGTTTGTAATTAACCGCACTAAAAAATCACGCGATCAGTCCCAGCGGAACGAAAAGATCCATCATTTGTTAAGATATCCTCTAATTATGTATTAAGGACGTTCATCGAAGTTGTCGGATACAAGTTTCGGAGATGAAGGGAGCGCGAAAATGTGGCGACGTTGCTAGTATCTGCCGTATGTACCGTGTATATGTATGCATGTACGCATTACTGTAGAGTGTATGTGAGAGAGGAAATTTATAATAATTATGCAGAAGGTGCCTATGTCTATTTTTTTACATCTTTTAAGCATTATAGCATATTCACCACGATAAATTTGTTAAGTTTTTGAATTTGGTCCCTTTTGTAGCGTTACCGCATATGCTAACACATAACTCAAAATTTTTATATATTTTATAAGAAAACTGACTTGTGGTTACTTCTAAAAAATGTATCAATAATTGTATTACAGTACTCGATTACACATAATAAAGAAAAACATTCGATTGATCATTAAAATTTAACGTGAATCTTTCATCATTATGAATTGAATTGTGATTTCTTTTACTAAAATAAAAAAAAAAACTGGGCAGTCAAGTGGTATAAAATTTCTAATTGCATATTCTACTGTTACTATTATTATCTTGTAAAAGTTTCGGCTAAATAGATCAGAAGAAACTGTTTGTGATGAACGTCCTTAAACGATAAATGTTTATTGCTTGAGAGTGAGACACAAAATAATGAACAAAATTAATTTTAAGAAGCTATATGATTAATAATACGTATTATACATGACGTACACAGTACATACATCAACAATTGCGGAAAAAATTTTGGGCATGACTCGTACAGTTTGTATTGTTAAAAAAGGTGTTAGCAATGAAGTAATACAGCATATACTTATTTATACATATAAGCAAAGTACACTACTAACACACGAGGTATTAGTTTTTCTTATTGAATCAAAAGATTTAAGGGTAATTTAAAATCATTCAAACACTTGGTCAGATCCTCGCTAAAAGGTACATTACTGATCATAAGGTTATACTGGTTAGGTTAACATTGCGTTATACTGGTAGGTGACTCTAAAGTATCTATAAAATAAGACTTCAATAGTATAATTACATCGAAATGTAGTCAATGAAAAGTATTGTTCATGTTTTCAAGTCATATAGCTTCATAAAAAGAAAAATTAAGTTTTATTAGGTCTGAATAATAAAAAAAATTTGTATATAAGTACTTGAAAGTATTTTATAAATAACCGTGATCAGTAAAACATCCTTAAGCACGAATCAAGTTTCGTATTTTAGTTATTACATTAACAATGCACGAATCAGGATGCACACATAAAAAAAAGAAAATTAATTAAGTAATGAGCATGTAAGAAAGTAGTAGGGGGGTAATATATTGAATAGAATATACTTGGAATCGGTCAGTATTAAAATATCTGTGATACAGTAATACTAACACAAGTAGTAGATATACGTAGAATAAACTGTATAAGAACAGTAAAGTAAATATCAGAGATTAAAAAGAATCTCATACTTATTAAAAATTACTAGAAAAACATTAATTGTAGAAGGCCAAACTTTATCAGGCAACGTTCTCGTAACATATATTGTTAAAATATATTAACCAAGAAAGTAATAATAGTTATACTAACAGGACGTATGATGCATGGAACGAAATGTTTGAAAAGAGATTTAAAAAAATCTCATTCATTCCGAAACATTAGCTCAAATAAAAAAAAATGCATCTAAACAATAAAACGGAGATTAACAAGAATTATTGATTGAAAGATTAAAAATAATCTTCCGCATGACCAACTGTAGATCAAAGTGTTAGTAACTAACATTACTAAGAATGGGGTATATATATGTAAGTTTAAGCGCTAACGCCAAACTTAATAGTGTGACTCATACGGCCACACTACCAGCAGAACGGTTGCTCATCAGCTGAGAGGGCAGT
>JAPYYV010007354.1:0-13479 GCA_030522625.1 Copidosoma aretas | reverse complement strand
ATTGTTATTACTATCGTAGATTTTGTTGTGATGTCTCATAGGCACAATACAAATTTAACCAGGTTTATTCGGCAACTTTGTCCTGCAGATGGCGTGCGGCGAGACATGCCCACAGCGAATAAATAAATAGCCTCTTTGGTATTGAAAATATTTGGCCTTTTCAGCCTGAAAAAAAGCCTCTTCGGCATAAGCAGATATACGAAGTCTACGGTTGCGCAGTCGGTAGCATATCCGACTGTCACAGCGGAGATGAGGGTTCGAGCCCAACCTTCGGCAAGTTTATTTCTTTGATTCTAAAATTCTTTTAATATTTATCTCGACCTTAGTGAGTCAAAAATGACTCTTCACGGATTTTAAAAAAGCATTTCGAAAAAATATATTAAAATTAAAAAAAGGAAATATTGGCGAATGTCCCTTAAAAAGACCAATTAGGTGGATGATGTAGAATAACGGTTCTGCGCTTATCAGCTCGGTGCAGCAACTCGACGACAACGATGACGACAACAGCCAGGATGACGACTGCAACGACAACTGCAGCCAGGACAACGACTGCGAGGACTAAAGGCACCGCGTCGGAGGGGTTTTTAGTTCAGCAGCGTGTTCAGAGATGACTGTCGCGCGCACCCGAAAGAGCCCCAGTTTTATCGAGCGCGCATGTCTTCTCCGACTGTTATTCCCACCACGCGCACGTGTCTACTTCGTACATCACCCGTACCACACACGGTTCGGAGTAACTACTTCAGACCTGATAAAAAGAGGCTCTTTGACACAGTTAATTTATTCGACACCAAGTAGTTCAAATTATAAGACGACAACAGCAGGAAGAATCTCCGAGTTCTCCCGAGGACTCGTTCACGGAGAGGTTTGAGCGGGAGTTCGAGTGGATCAGGAAGAATCCACTCCCTAGCCCTCTGATCGAGTTCCAGATTGCTTTTAAAATCTTAGCGCAGGCCAACAACCTGCGCCTAGATGAAGATTACTTTCTGGAAGGGCTAGGACTGCTGCTTAAAGACGCCAGGAAGCAGCAACGAGAGTTCGAGGACGACTGGGAATTCGACAACATCGACGAGGACAACAAGGACGAGGATAACAACGAGAAAGACGAAGACATGAAAGACAAAGATGAACGGGACGAAGACAAAGCTATCACCATGGACAGTGATGATGACGACGGACCCCCGACAAAGGGGTGCTAAATGATTTGCGTCGACCTGGCGTTGAAAACAAAATAAAACATTGGCACACAGACTGAATAAACAGACCGACAGACTTAAAAAACAAGCGGCTCTTTTCAGAGCCACAAATAAATAAAACGTTAAGAACAAAAAGTTCTTGAAATTTCTACAAAATAAGTTCATGACGTAAAAATATAGATGCAGATGTTACGTTGAAAACTGCGGCCCTAAAATGGACCAATTTATTATTTTAGAAAAATTGGTCAAGCCATATACGGATACGGTCACGAGCACTCTTAGAACGAAGTCTGTGACGCCAAAAAAATTATTTCCTTGACGATCCTACAGGTCCACGGCAACCATTCCATGGTGTCTCCGCGATCTTTCTTCTGTTACGTCGATTTCGACCTCGACGCTTTTCTCCTTCTGGTTTAGGTTAATCATTAGTACGGTACTTGCACTTTTCCATCTTACTTGTTCTATCGTCAGATAAAGAATGACTGAACTGATGCTAACTCTTCCAATTTATATTATTAGTTACACAAAAAAATGTATGGGGGGGGGGCATATTAAACGCTTTTAATATCAAGTGAACAGGGTCAATTCTTCAGCCTTTAAGAATCTTGCCTCTAACTATCTTGCTATATAGAGGAGTAAATCATAAGTTGGTCTACAAAATGTAAGCACTTTTACATTTTTTTTATTCCATCCAAGCCAGCAACATGGACAACCTTAACGACGAGTGCAAGTTCTCCATTAGAGATCTTCTAGCGATAAGTGACGAAGAGCTTTTGTAGTTCTTGACGGATCGAAGGCTGCAAGACCGCATCTTCGGTGGACAACAAACAATAGTGCAAAAAGAAGAAAACCCAGCAGAGGAAGATAAGGAGATCGATGTCGTCGGTGGGTCCAGCTTATCACATAGATCATCACCTGTTAGGGAGATCGACGACATCGGTTGGTCAAGCCCATCACCTCAACCATCACCACCACTCTCACCACGTTTTACAAAATCACCTCTACCAGATGGAATAGCTATAAAAAACAGGACTTTGGAACGTTCCATGAAAAAAAACCTTTTTTACCTTTGTTACTCGGCTTAAGTAACTGGTAGATCTTGTGAATAACAACACTCGGCTCTTTTCAGGGCCATTAAAATCATTGAAACGTTTGGTTACGCCCAAAAATAACTTTAAGAGGGCCCTTGGAAGTGAACCAAGGATCTTTCGATTTGCAGTCAAAATACTTAATCACTGATATATACCCTCTTATGCAAATTTTAATGAAAAGAGCCTACAAGGGTGGTAATAGATAAGAATTCTAACCAAACTCTCTTATCTGTAGGTACAACCAATAATTTTTACCTCTCTAATACACCATTACATTTGCTTTTTTTCTAACACCTGCAACTCTTCATCATCCCTGGCATCTTCCCATTTCATGTAAAAGTAAAACTTCTTCATGCGCTTCATATTATTTAGTGCACACATAGACTTGCAGGCCTCATTGTGATTAGGACAAGTGGTGACCTTTCTTAAAAGCTCAAACAGTAGATAGTCCTTGTAGATATATAGTAGATCTTGATGGCATCTTTAAGATTATCTCTCAAGATATTTCCGATCTCAGTGTACTTAACATCACCATGATCCCAGGTTAGTCCATGATAACAAAGTTAAAGATATAGATTTTTATTTTTGTATTTTGTGTTGATTTACGCCATGCAAAGGGCGGTTTGAACAGAAATACTTATGCATCATTTTTATTCAGAGGAAGAAAGGCACGTAATCATTTCCAGGCTTTTAAAGCCTTGCATATCCACCACATATTCCATTATTTTGTTAGTTTTTCATTACCTTTACGTTCAGGAAATGATGATTTATTCGTTAAATACTTGTCCGTTAAATTTTCAGGCAAGATTTTCGATTATCATTATCCTTAGTTGAAAGTTTTTGATATTTTATGTCCATGGTGAATTTGCTTATTGTTGGCTTATATAACATACCAATTAAGAAGTTTTTACAATTCCTTCTATTGTCTTTCTTAGCCATTCTTTCGGTCCACTCAGCGTGTTTCTTTTTAAATTTTTTCTACTCTTCTTGCCTTCGCTTACCATCTTCTTCTTCTTTGCTCTGATGACCTTTGTCCATGACTGTTGACAGACGAATGATGTTGGCAGCGCCATGCCCTGGATTTTGTAGCCTCATATAAGTTCCTTGACGTCACGACTCATCGGACTATATTGAACAATGTGATTGTGTAGAATCAAGAAATTGGCTAATGTGTTGGCAGGAAAATTGTCATGAGATTTAAATTCCAGACGAGCATCAACTGGAGCATTCTTTGGGGGCTCATTTTGCTTGGAGCAATCAATGACGATTAAACGTATCTGAGATATAAAATTATACGCATTCATCAAAGGTGCTCGATCTTCACCATTGTTTGAAGTATGAAAATTGGCTTACATATCATATAACAATGCAAACTGATATTGTGTTATTCAAATAAAGTTTAACGTTTCCTGCATTACAATGATCAAACCTGCTGGCAATAGCATCTTTCCAATTTTTGCGATCAGTTTGGAAAACTAATATACTATAGCGGGGCTTTTCTAACAGATTAGATGTTTTTACAGTCCAGATGTGTTTCGATGTTGTGCGTAAGAGTGAATATGCATAGACTTCTCAAGTTTGGAAAGTCATCAATATAAACTTATACTTTTGTAAACAGTTGAGCAGACGAATTTTATGAGAACTCGACCCCACTACATAAGGCATAAGCCTTTTAAGTTTGAATATTTCCATCTTAAAGTCTTACGAGCTTCATGTTGCATTAAGTGAAATTTTTAAGCCAATCATTAAGCCTTCAAGCAAAATTATGTCACAAACAAAGACAGGGAGTAATTTTGTGACCAACAAGTATATTATTAATCCTCCCAAGCTACCCATCAAATAAATAAAGAAAAAAAGTTATAGTGACGTTGAAACCATGTTTCAGTCTGCAGTCAGTCAAAGTAAAGATGATGATCAGATGAATGTTACACTACAAAATAAGATTATTCATGATAATGTAAAACCATTCGATAACTTAAACTTACAAATGTTTGATAAAAATAGAAAAAAATTATTATATTTGGTGTATGGAGTGAGAAAATAAGATGAAATGTACAAGCTTGGTGATTTACTAACATACATTGAGAATAATCAAATTAGGATGAATTAGTTAAGATATCCAACTTCTGTTGGATTAATAGAGCTACTTAAAAAACCTTCTGATGGATCTTACATGACACGTGATGAATATAAAAAAATTTATATGCTTTTGCAATCATAAATGGTTCAGAAAAAGGGATTCAGCAAAACTGGAGCTATTCTAACGCACAATAGTAATACATTTAATAAAATCATTAATTTCATGTTTAATCTTATAACTAGTATAAAAGGGGAACCATTATTACCCCGTTATAAAGCGGTTCAAGAAAAATCAGCAAAAAGATTATATTCACTGGGACGATCCTAAAGAGCTAGGTGACGTCTACAATTGCTCATAGCCACAATATCAGCAGAACATCCAAGCTGCGACAACAGAATAATGTCAATCATTAAGTGGCTGGGTACATATACTGATAGCATCAGTATGAAAATGGGCATCGACGTGCTTGGACGTAAGCTAGGTAAGATCAAAGGCGGTAGCCGGGATCCTCCTGGTATTGGGGGTGAAGTTACAGCTGATGCACAATATGATAGCCAAAATAAGAGACTATGCAATGTTGCTGATTCAGTAGAAAATATTGTTGCAGTGAATATAGCTTATTTTCAGAGAGAGCTTAATATAGGATTATTATATTAATTAAGTAGTAGTCAATAAATAGTCAGGATATAAAGATAAACTACCGTTCATTTATCATTACAATATGAAACATAAGATAATATTAGACTAGTTCCATCATACACAACAACCAATCTGAACTTATTTACAGCTTCCAATAAGACTTTAAAGAATTTTCCATCTTCTAAAATAGCAGTAGATACATTGTTCGGTAAAAATAGTTGGAACTCTTCTAATTCATTGATGACTTTGGGTCCAAATCTCGTCTTTGCTATCCTCAGCTTGGTCAATACATTGCGGTGATCCACTATCATCTCGTTCAGTCTTGTCATCGGCATGAAGCCATTATTAGCGATTTTATTGAGCGCTGTGAGATCCATCTGAAACAAACAACATATATGATTAGCATAGATCTTTCTCTCTCTCTCTCTCTCTCTGTATATGTGCGTGCGTGTGTGTGTGTGTGTATGTGTATGTTTTTAATACTGACCTTAAGTATATCCGAGTCGTTGCAAGGGAAAGACTCGCTTTGAGAACTCTGCTGGTCAAGTTCAGTCCTATTCGGACCTCTGCTCGAAAACAAAATGTGCTCTGCTGACTGCAGCACCTCCTGATATAGAGTTGCACCCTCTACTTTGG
Source organism: Copidosoma aretas (assembly GCA_030522625.1). Lineage (NCBI taxonomy): Eukaryota > Metazoa > Arthropoda > Insecta > Hymenoptera > Encyrtidae > Copidosoma > Copidosoma aretas. The sequence goes on along the minus strand of JAPYYV010007354.1, from coordinate 7,840 downwards.
CGGTTCTACTACGGTGGCCCCTTCTCCAGCTTCTTCTATCTGACTAAGTGGCACCTCTCTCATATAGTGTATGATGCTGTAGTGGCCCCATAGTAGGGTGTCTGTTTGGCCAGGAAGGTGGTAGCACTTGTCGTCAAGCGCACTAAGCGCAATTTTGGTTTCTTTTTTAGATAACAGCTGGTGGAGACGAGATCTGATGTTTCATTGCTCTCAGATCATGCTGATTTTTTCGTGTAAGCACTCGATAAAGTCGTCAAAAGTTATCGTGGCTTTGACTACGTTGCTTTTGACACCCTTGGACTTTTTAAATAGTTACTCATCTTGTATAACACACTTTATATTTCACTCCGTAATCCTACAATTTCCAGCATGTTTTTCTATTGCATTCATACTTTATCAGGCCAAAAATTTTCTTATTTACTCGAGGTAAGTTGAACTCATTGTCGGTAGGATAGTCCAATGTATTAAATTCTTGAATATTTTCATGCATGACATTATAAATATTCTTGTTTGCTCTCTCATACGCAAGACAATCCGTATCAGTGTACAAAAGTTTGCACCGATCTATTTTACTCGCCATGAAATCATAATTGAATTGATATACAAGTGACTTTGACAGATCCAATACACTCAGTCCAACGTATTTAAGTTTTAATGCAGATGTCGGTTTGTAACAACTATATGGCTACAGATTGCTCGTCAAATATATCTCAGCTATAAAAATTTGGTCGTGCAATGTATGCTTCTGCACCATATCGTCCATCCCAGTTGTTGTCAAGCTTCACATCTTCACGCTTCATCTTGTATTCCATCGTTTTACCAAAGACCGCGTGATTAAATAACTTATACTGAATTTTCTTGAACTCACTTTTTGCATTTTGACGCTTACCACTATTAAGATCTATGGACGCTTATAGCCAAGATTCCTGATTGAACTATAGAACTCGATGAACTTTTGTTATTTGGAGGCCGTGACTGACAACTTGTTTGAGGAAACGATAGTGAATCACGTAGCGCGTTTTCTCGTATAACATAGTCATAAGCTTATCCTGCTTTGACCCTGGAGGCTTTGTGAGTATCGTGGAGTGCTTAAGGATACTTGAGATCCACGTCAATGATACAACCTATTTCAGCATCATCCGCAACGTTTAAAATACCCAAAGGACATATTATGCATCCACCGAAAACTGCTGTAAGGTGGTGGTTGAGTTATTGACCAGCTTTATGAATTATTGACGTCGTAATACATTAGGTATTTTTCATGTTCATCAGGTTGATGACCTTATCTTATATATTGGTTATTGGCTTTTGCATAGCGATTACAGCATTGGCTCGTTCCGCCACGTATACCACGTTGTACGTCCATCACCATATTTATGTCAGTTAATAATTCTGATGCAACTCGTAAAATATTAAAATATTAAAATTTACCTCTAGGAAATACTGTATCTAATATTCATCTTTGTGTACATCAACATGGCATCTCATGTCAGGCCTAGTGTTGTATATTAGTGTGCAGGGTCCCACTTATATGTTTTAAGACAATTATTTCTAAAGTTCTTAAATACTTTGGCTGGTAGAAAAACATTTGTCTTAAGATGTAAGTCAGAATATTGTCCAAGAGTCTTGTTGTGTAATGCATTACAAACGTTTTGAGGATGATCGTACTCGTACTCGTACACTTCGGCAGATATATAAGACTCATACAAGCTGCTGTAGAATTCATCTTTCCAAGAAAGACTTTCCTCTTGGAGCTTCGAAAAAGACTAGATATAGTCGTATGAAAAAACTCCTTCTTTTTTAACAAATTAATCTGATCATGCGTGTATTTGTCATCCTTAGAAAATACTCTCTCCAAAATCTCAAACTTCTCAAGTTATGATGATAGTTTATCGAGGGACGAGGCCATAAATTTAAAGAAGTCGATGAAGCGAAGGTTTGTGTCAGTTCCTTCAACAAATTTCGTGAAAGATATGTATCTTTTTTTCGTTGGCGAAAGAAGCTTTACTCATCCGGAAAAGCATAGTTCTATCTCTTTTATGAATAAATGTGAATCATAACCACTTAAGCTGTGAAAAACAACTGGAATCACTTTTGAGTCTTGATGGATTCAGTTGCATAAATTATGCGCAGGGCCACGATATCTGAAAGTAATACATGTTTAATGAAACTAACATGATCACATAAGAAAATGCTCTTAGTACTGATTTTCCCGTAAGATAGAAGTGGTCTTAAATCTTCTTATTTTTCGAATCAATAGGTTTATTGAAAATTTGGCAGAGGGTTGCTGTGTCAAACTTGACTCTTTTTTCAAGTGTTAAGCTCAAAATTGGCCTTGGATTTTTCTGTGACTCTTACAATTCCAAGGTGAGTAAGTAGAGTTTTATTTACAAGCCACTTGGCTGGTGTTTCATTGAATTCTCCACTTTGCCTGTAGATTTTATACTGTGATTTTCTATCATCATAACTGCACGTTATTAAAAATCCAATACTAAATGCTTTATGCTACTGATACGCACGATCACTTTCGACAGGCTCTAATAAGCACTTAAAATCTGCGTAAAATACGTAAGGCACTCTATTTTTGTGAGTACAGTTCTTAAACTCGAGTTTATTATCTATGTTGTTCTTTCGTGGAAGCGATATTTTGCAATGATTAACATTTTTACAATTAGATTAATGTGCTTCCAATTTTTCAGCAGTCCAAAAAAAGTGTAGACATCGATCACATATAATTGCTTTGTATCTACAGTTACTGATTTGTTTCTTTACGAAGTGTGATACATTTTGTATCCAAATGAAGTGTTGATTATGTTCTATATTTCAAATTTTTTCTTGTTTAGGTTCTTCTTGCATATAAAAACTTTCAACGAGTAGTAAATTGGCATGCTTCTCTTTTTTCTGGGCAGCTACATGCTAGGAAACATATAATATGCATCACCTTCCTTCTTTAAAAATTATCAACCAACTAAATTATCGTTCTGTTTTTAAAACTTTTCAATTTGTCTAGGGGCAACAGAGAATTAAATGTTTTGGAAATTTAGTTCGTTTTCATATTAAACAGATTTTGAAGTGCGACTCGCATTTTTTGCTGCTGGATGTAATGCATAGAAGGTTGGCCCATTTAAAGCATTGATCATCATTATTTATTATATTTACACATGCCAACTTGTTCTTAACGTAAGCAGGTGGGTCAGTGAAAGAACTGCCGCTCTTTGGGTTCAATTTGTTAATATTCACCACAATACTTGGTATGGATCTCAAAAACCATCCACATTATTTTTTTTTGAATTCTTCTACATCTTTTTCAAGAGGTTTCTGGACATTAAGTGCATACCACTCACATTAATCTGTGGTAGAGTGGATAAGTTTTGATGTTGTGTTGAGACTTTATTTCAAAATTTTCTGCACCATCTTTTACAATTACATATTCTGCAGCTAATACTGTATTTATTTGTAATCTATGATGCTACTCTAGAGTCTATTGTACTTTTGTTATGAACTGCTGTTTTGCATCCACTAAAAACTTCTTTCAAGTTAGCAATTACAGCGGTTTTGATACGATTTTCAAAAGTACTAGTAACATTATTCAAACAAATAGAGTCACTGTTATCTTCCACTACTGGAGTAGCTACACTAGTGGCGACAACATTTGTAACTGAAGCACTTGGCTCATTTTCAAACAACTTTCCTGCTACGGTAATTTCTGCCTGAGTATCACGAGAGTCTGCTTGGAAATCTTTTGGTTCATTTTCAAACACTTTTCCTATTTCTATAAATTCTAAGTGGTCCTGAAGCAGTTGTATAACCGTCTCTACCAAAGCCGCTGCAGCTTAAAGTATTTGTTTTTCTGACAATTCTAAATCTTGCTGTTGACCAAGAACACTGGCCCGCTGTAAAGTAGTGTCCCCAAAGTTTAAAAATCTTTGTACATAGGCGGCAGCTGTAGTTTGATTGTCAAACTTTTGCACATCGTTGCATGCTTGCAATAGAGCTTTAGCTACATTCTTAAATTGTTGTGCAGAAGCCATAGTTCACCTTACTAGCCCATTCGGCAGTGGGATCTAATGACTCTGAACGACTCAGCTGCTCTCATGTTAGATCCCTCCTTTTATGCGTAAATAAAAAGCTAGAGTGATGTTGGTAGAGGGGGTAAAAGTTGAGAATGTGCTCTAATCGGTCGATTGTGACCCTGCCGCTAGAAAGTAGAGGGGGGTAGGCTTCTACCAAAAGTATATTAAGAGGCTAAAGTATGCATCAGAGCACAGTTGGCCGTTGAATAAACTGTAAAAAGATAAAGTTCATTATGGATATCTCAGGCTTCATGACCAGTATCAAGAATTTTGTTTTCGAGGAGGGTGCCATCTTGGAGATGGAAAAAGATGATGGGGCGTTGGTTCTATTATCTAAACCTCCTTATAAGTGAATAAAAATTGCCAAAAACATCCGTTATTATGTTCTTTAGCTAGAAAATAAGTTTTATGGACTGTTATGGAACTCAGAAAATGTACCATATGATGATTTGCATCGTATTATACATTACGTCATCCGCAAATATGATGAAGTTTACGTAAAAGCCTTGGAAAAATACAACTGGCTACAGGCTATTTTGCCTAATTAATATATTCTTTAGTCATTTCAGAAAGTTTACCAAGCGAAGTAATACAGATATAATTAATTTTATGTATTTTCTCTGAGAGACTTATCTACAATCTTGAAGAGCTCGGCTGTCTATCGGTAAATAGCCTCTAGATTGCCCTCACCACGTTGCTCCTAAGTATTTATCAGTGCAATGTGCACTGCGCAATGCTAAGGGATTAAAGAGGCTGTCTCTTAGTTTATAACATTTACATCAATGTGTTTCGAAACTGTACGAAAAAAATTTATTTCTCTAATAATACAAATTCAAAAAAGGAATCATGGAGCGGTGAGTTCTTCTGCCAACTAATACACAAACAGGTTTATTCTTACAGTTAAAGAGCGAGGCCGTATGCCTTTCTTTCCTTTTTTAAAATTATTAAATATCATGCACTCATGGTATTCATCAAATTTTTACATCAAAGTTATAAAGATAAAATACATTAAACAATACATAAAACATAGTACCACAAATATTTAACAAAGAACTCATTATTTACCGTATTAGAACAGTCTTGTAAGTTATGGCTGTATGCTTTTGTAATGTTAAAATTTTCATTGGTAACTGACTTTTATTTTGTCTCATTGTACCATAATTAAAAAAAAATAAAGGAAATTTTTTTTTTCTTTTTTGTCAAATAAGTTTGAATTTGTTACATATGTCTTTAAAGCTGTTACTGCTATACCACACTGCAGCCTATATTAAAAGACAAATGAACATATTTCTAAATTTAAATATCAGTTTGATCTGTCGATAGGTACAGATTCTCTACCACAACATTCTTCCTCATAGCTGCTTTGATCATCCGCTCTGCCATCCGGACGTTTGCCTTTGCAGCCCTCTCCTCCTTTTTTGCAACCTCTGCTGTCTTTTCCATCTTTTGAACAGCAGTCTTTGCAGCCCTCACCTCCTTCTCCGCTGCAGCCTGTCTCTGCTCCTTCTCGGTCGCCTTCAAAGACAACTGTCTAGCAGGCGGCCGAGAAGAAGAAGCAAGTGTCGGTGGCGGCGAATACGTAGGTGATGGCTGCAGTGACGCTGCTGGTAGTAGAGATGTTGCTGCTGGCCGTGAGGATGTTGCTGCTGGTGGCTGTTGCGGAAGTACAGGAGGTGGCTGAAGTGCCAACACTTCTCAAGGTAGAAACAGTGGTGGTCTTCTTCGAACTACCTCTAGAGGTGGGACAGGAAAGGCCTCTTGGCGATTCTGTGCGCCTCTCTTACGTCTGCGACGCTGGCAACAAAACTCTTCGAACGAGCGAGGGTATCCTATGATGAAATGTTATCAAATAAATTTTTTTTCGCAAAAAAGCCTTTTTTTTTGTTGATTCTGGAGTAGTTACCCCCAACTGTGTGTAATGGGGTTAATGTACGGAGAAGACGCGCCCGTGGTGGGTTATTCGTCGGAGCAGACAGGCGCATTTAAGGAGGTTGTGCCGATTTTGAATAAAATTATGCATTGCTATGAAACTCAGAGATGAGGTACATGAAGTATGCCAGATTTTGTTAGAAACAAAAAATAGGTAGGTCAACACATTCATTTTTGAGAAAATTGCTTGTGAAAATTTGTCATTTCAACACGTAACCTGATGGAACTATAAATTCATTTGACTACTATAACGCAATAAAATGCTGTGGCCCAGAATTTGAATTGGTACATATACTTTAAATTATGTAGAATATATTACTTAAAAAAGTAGATAGGTTCAACGCGTTGAATTTTGAGAAAACTGAAAGCAAAGTAATTTATTGTCTTCTACGCATGCGCAGTTGACAATGACGAGTTCTTGTCATTATTTTTATCGATATTTTATGAAATTATATGCCAATTAAACTCTTAAAGTTCAACATGTGATTAAGACATTTATTTATGATAATAATAAGCAAAAAATATTTTTCGTAATCTTTAGAACCTTAGAGTGCCCCTCGCTAGGTACGGCACCGAACGCCCAAGCCTCATTAATAGAACTTTCGGGTGCGCGAGACAGTCATCTCTGAACACGCTGCTGAACTAGAACTCCTCGGACGCCGTACCTTTTGCACTCGCAGTCATCCTTCTGGCTGCGGTCGTCGTTGCAGTCGTCCTCCTGGCTGTTGTTGTTTTCATCGTCGTCGTCAAGTTGCTGCACTGAACTGATAAGCGCAGAACTGTTATTCTCCGTTATCCACCTAATCGGCCCTTCTTAAGGGCCATCCACCAATACTTTTTTTTTATAAATTTTTTTAAAATTCATTTTCAAAATTTGTAAAAAGTCATTTTTGGCTCTCTTACGGCAAGGTGAATGTTTTAAAATTTTTAGAATCACAGAAAAAGTTTTGCTGAAGGTTGGGCTCAAACCCTTGTATCCAGTGTGACAGTCGGTTATGCTATCGACTGCGCTACCGGAGACTTAGCATACCTAGGCACTAAGTGCATGCTAATAGTATGTGCTCATTAATTATGACGAAGAGGCTATTTTTTATAGACCGAAAAGGCCAAATATTTTCAATTCTAAAGAGGCTATTGATTCATAGGCCGAAGAGGCCAGATATTTGTAATACCGAAGAGGCTATCTATTATAGGCGGAGGAGGCCAAATATTTTTAATGCCGAAAAGGTTTTTTATTATAGGCCAAAGAGGCTAAATATTTGTAATGCGGATGAAGCTACTTATTCATAGGCTAAAGAGGCAAAATATTTTTAACGCTAAAGAGGTTTTTTATTTTAAGATGAAGAGGCCAAATATTTTTAATGCCGAGGTGGCTGATCAAACAGTCCTTTAAAGCACTACAGTTCAAACGTAAAGGTAGGTTTCATGTAGTATCTATCTCTTCATATCGTAAGATAAGTACGATAAAAAAAATCATTGTATACTCTTGAAGCCGCTCCCCACGCCAATGACTCTTTTTCGGGTCCGCGAATTTGGAGCAGTGGCGTGGAGGGAGTTAAAAATTCACGCGCGTTGGAGGGGGTTCGAAAAGCACGAACTGTAGAGGTGCCAGGGGCTCGGATCGGGCTGGTAGCCTCATGGGCTGGCAGCAGCAAAGCATATCTACTCAAATCATAAGGATTTGTTTAATTTAATAGTAGAATAAGAAATCCTTATCCATAGGAACGTGCCTGTTACCCCCCCCCCCCAAAAAAAAAAATGTAATCCACAATAAATAAGGGGGGCGCAAAATTGAAAAATACCACTGGGAAAAGTTGCATCGAGTTTAAAATAAAAGC
>JAPYYV010007353.1:0-13481 GCA_030522625.1 Copidosoma aretas | reverse complement strand
GTAGCTTCGGGGTGCACGCAAAGGAAGCAACCAGTGACTCTAGTTCAATGCCTTTATTCAAGTCCCCCGAGAGAAGAGACGCGTCGCGAGTGTACCTGCTGCTATCGTGGTTATTCCTAGACTCCCCAGTTCCTTCCTTCCTAACTAGCTCCCTCCTCTCTCCCGCTGCCACTCTGTGGTGGGCCCACGAAAGAGGGGGGTGCATGGACACATGGCTACGCTATTGTACATGACACAAGTCACTAGTATTTTAATATCATGTCGCAAATGGTCCCTATGAAACACAAATTCAAATCAAAAGTTTTACTGAATTATTTAATGTTCCTGTAAGAATGTTTAAATACTTTAAATAACATTTACACATCTGTAAATCCAGAAAGATTTTTGAAATTGCCTTTGTTTTTTATGGGAAATGTTGATTCAGATCATTATGATATCTGAGACCATCAAAATTCCATCATTGAAGAAATCGTTAAAAAGAGTTTCGAAGAATCTTCTTTGTAATACAAAACAAAAATTGAAGAGTATTCAAACCATTATGTACAAAAAAATTAAAAAATTTAGACCAATTTTAGAGAAAACTCCTACAACAAAAGATAGAAATGGCTTTTTCAATGTTCTTTTCAGTATTATTGTATAATTCAAAAAATTATCTTGTAAAAGTGAGAATAGTGATGGCCACCAACGTTGTGAATAACTTCATTTACCCTTATGATGTTATCTTTGAAAATAGTTATTCCAAAAATGTAAAAAGTAGAAATAATTATTTTGATATAATGACTTTAATAAGAGTAGTTTAAACTCTGATCATAGGACTTCGTACTAATAATTCTTGTAACATTTTATAATTTGATAGGACATGAAGTGATTTGAAATTGACTATACGATTATCAGGTGATTTGACTTTGATTAGTACAATATAATTTCCAGAAATTAAATATTAAAATTTTATTTACAAATTGTTAATCCAGAACTTACAAAAAAACTATATAAAATGAATTTTGTACAGTTACTAAAGTGATAGAAATTGAACGTTTCATAATGTCACTATTAGCAATAATAATTGATTATTTGTAGAACAAATTAATTATCGAGGATTAAATTTTGAAAGTGAATTTATTTTATTAATGTTTTGAAAATAAAAGAAGCATCTGAATGCTGTAACAATGGAATAATCTGGTTAAGCCCTTTGAGTATATCTATAATAAAAAATTAGCAAATCGTTTGTTAGGAGATGATAATTTCAGATATTACACGAATATTTTTACTAACCTAAATATAGTAAATTATATGTATGTATATACTCATACATCTGTAATCAAACAAAGATCAATTTAAGATAAAAATATCAATTAAATCAAATAATATATCAAAATTTTGACAAAAATTATGAAAAAAAATCTCGTAGCGCACAATTCTAAACATTTACGTGAATAATGCTATTGGAAAAAATCTTTCTAATTACAAAAAAAAATTTTAACAAAAAGTGGCCAACAAAAACGTACGTGCAACAAATCTCTGATATCAAAATGTGCTGCGATTATTGTTTCCGACTCTGTATTATCAGAGAATTTCAATGTTTGTGCATACTTTCAAGACTTACCAAAAAAGTGTACAATGAAACATATCCCTATGAATTATAACATTTAGTTGATCATATGGTACATCTGATAATGATTCTATCAGATGATTTAGGATGGAGTACTGATGATTAACGAACGTGTTTTAACAACCATCGAAAACTTACACTGTTGCAGCATAATTAACACCGATTATTCTATCAAACTAGTGTAAACAATTTTAATCCATTATCGTATGGGGGCCCATTGACATAACAATTTTTCCACATTCATGCATAATGATAGAACATGCCTGACAAAAGTATTTGGGAAAAAACTGTAAAGAACAAAGTATAATAAAGGTTGGTTAGATGTATTAAAGAATAGGGTATCAAATATTGAAGCAAATTTTGAAAAATACAATTTCATTGGAAATCCGTATGTATTAACATCATGATACATAGGTTATTCGAGACATATATGCAACCACAATATTAAGGTGCAATAGCCATTAAAAATAAAAGCGGTGGATCAGACTTATTTATATCTGTAACATGCAGTCCTGATTGGAAAGGATTGATATTAGTTTGACAAATTTTTAAAATAAACGGGTCCAAATAATATACCTGATATCAGACATCGATGATTTTACATACAATTACAATTAATTTCGGATAATATAACACGTAAACATATTTTTGACAAAGTATTAGCTAATGTTTACTATATTAAGTAAAAAAAACATGGCCTACCACAAGCATGAAATAAAATGACGTTGAATCTTGACAACATGATAATTACACCTGAAGATATGGATAATATTAAATCTGCTGAAACAGTTCTACGCAATACAAACTTGAAACATTAATAATGAAACTTATGCTTCAGAGTGCTTATAGAAAACTAAGCTAGTGGTTTAATAGTTGAAATTATTATTTATTAATGTATTCAAGATTTGCCAAAATATTTAAGTGGAACAAATTTTAAAAGCAATGGTCATCTGAAAAAGAAGCAAGAAAATGATAGTTTTAAAAATGGAGTTAACATTACTAAAGATGAAGATAAAATCTGTGTAGATAACTAAATAAGTTGTACCTTAGGAAAAAATTTTGTTGACGAGATATAAGTGTTGTATAAATGTTAAATATTCTACTTCAATACAAAGTTTAAGATACTGCTAATCGCGTCCTTATACATACATGATAGATTTGTAGATGTATCGTTGACGCATTCCAAAAAAAAACATCTTACTGGTATGTGAAGCCTGTAGAATTCAATAGATTGATAAATTCGCATGATTATTGTCCAATTTAAAAAAAAATAATATTGTTTTAGACCTTGTTGATAGAGCAATTTTATTATCGGACAAAAAACTATATCCTATAATTTTAAAAATGATAGAAAAGATTCTTCATGACAGTAACTCTACACCAAACTTTGTAACTATACACATAAAAATACGACTGAGTTTAAAATAAAATAAAATTCATAATCCTACCTATGAATTTTGGTTAACATCGATTTATTCGTTCTGTGATTAGTTGATTAAGTAGACTAAGTAATGCATGTGACTGGCTACGGTGAGTTAAGAGCGGCAAATTCAAACAACAAATTTAAAAAAATCAAAATTTAATTGAATTTTAAGTTTTAAAAATGGATTTTATATTTAAAAAAGATATTTTATACAGCTACAATTGATATGTGTCTTCCTAATAAATAAAAGTTATGGTCATCGATTTATACGTTCTGTGATTCGTCGAGATCGGCCAAGGGCGCGTAAATTTAAAAATGAGATTTAAAAACAGTAGTCTACATTTTTGCGTGGATAAAAAGTCGTATTGATGTATTTAATTTTTGTCTTAGAAAATCAAATAATTAAATATTTTCTATTAACTGTGAGGGGTTGGCACGCGAAGCGCGCAGGGGCAGAGCCCCTAGTAACTATAAAATTTAATTTGATCCAATACTAAAACTAAAATCTCCATGCCCTCCTTTCCTTTTTTTTTACTATGTAAAAAATTATTTACACACTCTAATATACAATTTTATCTTGTTGATGTAAACAAATTATAACAAGTCATTAGGCATGGTAAATATAAAGTTAGCAAATTCAATCAGACTAATGTTATGTATAGTTTCACTTGTATGTCTTGCACTGCACAATATGCAGGTAAAACACAAATAACTTTGAAAAAAAAAATCATAAACACACGAATAATAAAAATGGGGATACTGTGGTGACTTTTTATAGCATAAATCATTATCACGTATGTGACGTTCAGAACGTCAAAATTATAGACATACAAAATAACTATCAAAAGGGAATGGTTTCCTAGATACTTTTTCCTAATTTAACTGGCGATACAAGAAATAGAAAGAAAGACACATAGTCACTTAGCCTTATTTTGAAACCCCTAACGTATGTTTAAAAACGCTAGAAACGCTATTTACTTTTTCTAATAAGTGTATTTATATATTTATATACATAAAATATTAATTAATAAAAAAACAACATACCATAAGAAATAAGTTCTTGATGAAAAATAAAGCTGTGTTCATGCTTTAGGAAATGCAATTATCAAGGAAATTCATTTAAAATTTATTTATCCTAAAGGTAGCAAAAAAGGACTACGTTTTGACATAGAAAACCATTATATAAACCTTAATAATGTATAAAACTTGATTTTTTTGGGAACCTATATATGGACACAAAACACACACAGACACACACGTACACAGCTTTTTCTAATAAAGGTACTTTTATTCTAGACACATTGCACATTTCTAACGTATTTCCACAAACATTTTTTTTCATCGATACGAAGATTCTTCTACGAGGAACCAATTATGTAAATGGTAGATAATATAGGTTATTAGCAGCAGCCAACAAATTTTAAAATGTCGTATTCGTGGTAGAAGTTAAAAGGTAGCAAAAATCGAAACACATTCTGAAAACAGACAAAGAATATTTTTTTTTAGAAAATCTAATTAGAAGTACGATTAAAAGGGCAAACATCCATCATAACTTTGTATGAACGAAATGAAATCGATGATTTTGCAACACTATAAAATACAATAATAATGCAGAATATCAAATTCTTCATAATCACCTTAAAATTTTGGAAAGATGCGAAAATCGAGAAAAAAGTTTTCCGATTGACAGATTAAAATAAGTATCTTTTAAATATCATAAAGATTTTGTATTATTATTATTATTTAATAAAGTAAGGGACTTAATATCATTATGTGACTCGGAAACATACAACAGAATAATATATAAAAATTTGAAAGATACAGCATAGTTTATATTATTGATCGACCATAACTCTAAGATAGATGATGTATCTTAAGAAGCTAGTACGGTCATGTTCCTCTATTAATTACGACAATTTTAGCTTGGATGTTAATTTTGGAAAATGTTCAAGGAGATAAAATTTGGTGACAATATAGAAATCACTTCTATAAATATTTTATTTGTGACAAAGATAATCGCTTTATTCTGAACATAAATCAAATTTTTAAATTTAAGTACAAATCCAGCGAATTGTTTTATTTACTCATTCCAAAAAATGATACTCTAGACGAAAATGATTTCACAAAAAATATTGCTCTTTGTGCGAAAATGTTCAACTTTATCTATAATCAATTTAATGAAGATCAAATAAATTTTTCAAAAGCATCTGTAAAAAAAGCAATATTTATTTTATTGCTAATCCTAAATTTTAAAAAATATTATTTCAAACACAACAATAATTTATTATTTAATATTTGAAGGTAAAAAAATTTTGACATCTGCATAGACTGGTATCACGTCATTGTTACCATCGACCAAAATGACAAGTCAAAGAACTTTTTGTCTACTTTTAGATTAAAACAATTTTAAAAGGTCAAATTATGAATACGAATCAGTGAACCAGATCCTACTAAAAAAAGATTAGATTATTTTAAATAAGGCTCCTATGATTTAAACACAGCTCTAGAAATCGTCGACAGAATTTGACAGGATTTTACTAATACATAAATCTGTATTGAAAACAAATCGTGGAATAAAAATTATAATATTATTAGACAATAATAATTAGATTTTAGAGAATGAGTTTACTGATATTCTTTTTATGGATCTACAAAATATACAAACATACAATTTAGTATCCTCATAAACGAGTTAATTGTAAAAATAACACAATAAGACCAAAGTTAACAATGTCGTTGCAAGGAAAACACACTACAAAAACAAATAGGGTGCAATACGCTGAAAGATATTCATAGTTTTGGATAGATGTTATAAAAACAAATTTAACCGTATTTACTATGAAAATTACAAAATTGAGATTCATGAAGTCGCCAACGACACAAGATGTCTAATCATATAAAGAAAATGAAAATAGAAAAGGAGTAAAGCAGCGATATAAAAAAAAAGTGATACAAATAAAAGCAAAGTGGGACGGGATGTTGTGCTAATTCATTATCATTATTGTAACAACCCTACGTGTAATATGCGCTAGAAAAATGTAACGGACTTCTTGTAAAACGCACTCCTAATTATATTTGCAACATTGATTAGTACAAAACACCTTCAGTTTCAGGGAAGGTGCTAAACTTTTTTAACTATAACCCTGTTTAAGAGAAAAAGGCTATCCTTATTCGTTGATTGATAAGATTTTTAAGTTGGCTGACTCTATATTCAGTAATAAAAACATTAACGGAGCAAGACAACTCCTTTCGGATAATGCTTGCCCACACCCCCCTTTCACGAACAGATTTATAAGTGCCAGAATCAGTATATTGCACAGGGTCTTGAAAATGCATCCTCTTTCGATTGACTCTGGGGGACCATGAGGTACTTTGGGTTTCCTATGTGAGCCAAGTAGGCTTATCATGTTGCCTTTTTATATCTTATAAAGGCTTGTCTGCGTAGTATTTTGTCTTTATTAGGGAAAAGACTGATTTTCTGCAGCTTTAATACATTTGCTGATGTTGTAAGACTGGGAAAGGACAGGGTGGAAAATTCTAAAGAGACTTGTATGGAGTATATGAAATTTTTTGTGATTATCTTTATTATGATTAAAATCTTCAGTGGGATGATTTTCATATTAGCAACAAATTTTATCCCCCAATATTGTCCAAAATCAAAATCTAAGCGAAAAATTGTCAGAATCGGTAAGGTGAAATAACCGGACCAGCTTTGTTGAATACATTATCCATCTTAGAGTTATAGAATAATGATCAAACAATTCCATAGCCTATGCTGTATCTTTAAAATGTTTTCCATTATGCCCTTGTATGTATCCAAATTATTAAATGATACTTAGCTATTCAGTGTATTTATTGAAAATTCGAAAAAACAAGTATTAATATATTTAGAAGAAGCTTTGACAATGTAGCATTCTATATTTATTAAAATCATCGTTCTCAAATGGTTAATAATAAAAATAACGTTATCAAGAAGAAGCAGTCGGAATGAAATTTTAATTTAAATTATTCAAAATAATAAATCAGCTATAGAAGATAAAGTTTTGAAAGAAACATTTCATTTTGACCGTTTTAAAATGACACTCTAATCCATACATAGCATTTAATTGTATATCATTCTATTGCATAAAACAAATGTTTAAATTAAAATAAAGATCATTTAACTCTTGTTTTGTGACATGATACAATGAATATTTGAAATAAGATAATGATTTATGCAGTTACTTTTATGTGTACTGATAAAATTGATATCAAAATTCATCACCAAAAACTTTTTTTGCAAGCATTTTTCTTTGTTATCATTCAAGAAATCAAATTGTTTCTGTGTTATTTGTTACGTAATTACATTTTTCCTCAATTTTATTTGAACGGATTTAGAATCATCCTTATAAAAGTTGTTATAAAAATTTATATTATAAACTACCAATATAAGTGATGTAATTTTTTGTATTAAATTTCTATTACAGTTTACGTGACGCATGGTATAGACAGAACACAGAAAGTTAGATTTTACTAAATGATATTTCTTTTACTTATGTTTTATAGTAAAGAGGAAGAACGGACTTATATCTTCTCGTTGTAAACAGAAGTACCGGCTAAGAGCACGATTTAAATATTTAACAAGTTGAATATTGGCCTATAGTCTTAGTAACATTTTATTATGTTATAGCGGCTTACTGATTCGATTTTTCAATAGATGACCTTATTAAAATCTTAAGAATAGAAATCCAGCACACCATTAACACTTTTTTAAATGTAGTGTAAAAATTCGATAAAAATTTTATCGACGCCAAGTGTGTTAAAAAATCTAATAAGGTGAAAAAAAATTTACAAATAAATGAATACATTTCACTTACAATAGAAAACTAGTATACGTTTGTACAAAGCATCAAAAAAGCAATAGATGAAAAAGCAATTCGTCTAAACTTAGCAGAAATATTAGAAGAGTGGAATAAATTCGACGTTTCTTTGTAAAGAGGTAGGGTAAACAAAAATGGTGGGGAGTCGGGGGGTAGGAACTAAAAATTGGAACCCTAAAAACCTACCAGAGAAATTAGACAAATTTTGCTTTATTTTGTCGGGTGGCTGCGATAAGCGTGTATGTGACGGATTTGAAAATCTCTTAGATTACTGGGCGGAGAAGGGGTGGGGGTGGTGAATGGGTATTTGGGATGGAGGGGTTGTATAGTTGAGTAAAATGATTTAACACCCTGCAACTTGCGGAAATGACTCAATGAATCATGCCTTGCATCAAAGGGGGTTGCAGGTAAAGTGTGAAGGATGCCAAACCCACTCATATCTCAATATAGTATGAAAAGATATATATCAGGGTGTCTATTATTACCCTATCTAAAGTTTTCTCCCACATGCCCACTACAATCTCTTTGTTGCATCCTAAGATAAGAATATATAAGCTCAGTATCCAAAAACTATAATGCAATGGGTGCCACTTCGCAAAAGTTAATTCTCTACTTGAATATTGTGGGATTTAAACATGGTTAGATTTTTTTGACCATTTCAAATATTTTCCCTGGACTTTAATGCCATCATAGTTTTTCATATATTACTGAAACCTGTTCGTCATTGTTTTTTAAGCTCTATCAAAGTATACAGTAAAATTTAATTTAGCTTCTGAAGCCTTTGAAAAAGAATAAGTATCACTAAAGTTCGTTTGCTATCACCACCACAACTATCGCAACCACGGCCACCACAGCGATCACAACCACCACAACCACCACAACCATCGCAACCACCGCTTCCATTTTGATTTTGAACACATCTATTGGACAGTTGGTTTTGAATAGGTTAGAGACAATAACTATCTTTAACGTTTAAGTTGATGTCTATGATGGAAGATATTCGTTGAGCGATTTTTCCAATTAGCTTATCCTGATTGCCAAGTTAAATGGGTAAGATAAAAATAAAAAGTTGATGGCTTTAATCGCTTGTTTACGTGGAAAGGCAAAAAAAGTGTAAGATGATTTTTCAGATTTAAAATGGTTGTCATATTTAATTTAAAAACTTCAGGTTTGTGTGGTGGAAAAGTATTTGGCAGCAACGTGCTATTCTCAATAAAGAAACAAATAAAGAGACATGATAAGGATTTTCGAGTATAGCTGCTGATTTACAAAATTTAGTTTCAGTAGTTTATCCTTAATGATTGCTTACTACTCAAGATAAAATTGCTTCTTTGCAGTTCGATATTAGGTCTGCTGGTAATTTAGTAAAGAAAGAGCTTTCATTAGAAAGGATTAAATCTTTAAGAGTTGCTCTTCAACGGGCAGAACAGGTTAAAGCAATTTTTGATGAGAATAGGAGACTTTAAAGGAATAATCTTGTTGCAGGAGCATACAGAGCAGTGCAGTCGAATTCTCATCCAGGAGGAAGTCAGGAAATAAACCCTGCGTTTAATCAGCAGCATAACTGGGTTTTGTTGAATTTCCAGGAGCAAGTTTAACAGTAGATAATTCAGCTTCTTTGAGTACAGTCTTAAATAGCCGAAGAATTAATGGGAATTCAAGTAGATTTTTTTTTGAAGACTCAATAAATAGACAACCAAATTTGTAATTTTGTTTTAGATTCTGGTTCTGACGCCACAATTCCGAAATTGAAGTTTGTAAATTCAGTGGATATCAAAATTCCCACTAATTTTAAATCACTAAAGTATTCAACCGGTGAGGACGTTTGAATAAGGTTTAGGGTTCAGGCGTTTGTGGTTTCAGGAAAAGACATGGTTAACATCATCGTATATGTAGCTAAAATCTTCGAATGAATAAAAAGAAGTGTAACCACTTCAAAAGAAAAAGAAAATTTCTTGGTCCTATCGTATCAGGAGACGGTAAAAAGACGGATTAAGACAAAATAATGGCTGTTTTAGAACAGCCAATTCCAAGAACGAAAAGGAATGTACGTCAGTTTTTAAGATTTTTCTCATACTGTAATAGCTATCCATCAAAGGCTTCTCTGATATTATAAGGGCACTCCATAGATTGACAATAAATAACGAGCAGTTATAGTGGTCTTTAGAAAGTCAGGAAGCATTTTTAAAGTTGAAGAGAGTTCTTACGTCTCCTCCAACTTAAGCTTTCCCAAGATTAGATTATATACTTACCTTAGATACCGACGCTTCTGATTATGGCATTGGTTCAGTTTTGTCTAAGAATTAAGATGGTAAGGAGAGGGTTTTAGCCTATTATAGTCAAGGGTACAGTCCATCAGAAAATAGTTATGGCGTAACTTGTAGAGAATTCTAAGCGATTGTTGAATCAGTAAAACATTTTTGTTGTTATTATTACGTAGAGGAATTCGTTATGATAAAAGATCATTCCACCGTATCTTACTTGTTATCATTCAAAGAGTTAGATGGTCAGCTAGATAAAACAGATTATTAAGTCAGTAAAAGTTTAAGATTATTTGTAGGGAGGGAGAAATTTACAGGTATGTAGATGGATTTTTTAGACGACCATATAGAGATGAATCTTGTAAGTACTGCTATTGCGTTGAAGATAAGTTCAAAGCAGAGAATAAGCCAAATGGTCTAATTGCTGTTGTTGAAGACACAAGTTCAGATTAGCATAGATATTACATGGAACGCGAGGCAATAAAGATGATTTTTGAAAGTTACATAGCTAACAATCAACCAAATGAGCAGCAAACTGTTCCAAAAAACGAGTTTACAAAATAATACTGGAGTCAACGGGACTTTTTTGTTATCAAAGATAGAGTTTTTAATGAGAATGGATATCACCCAACTTTACAACCAAGACTCTTCAAGTAGTTGTTCCGAGAAAGATGATAGATAAAATTCTTCGAGAAGCGCACTACTCATCAACAGGAGGACACTTTGAAATTATTAAGACACTGGACAGGATGAGGAAAACGTTGTATTGGGCTACTTGCAAGGAAAACGTCGAGAGCTGGTGTTGTAATCGTATGCCATGCGACCACTAAGAGAGGTCCACTAGATAATTTAGTTGGAGAAATAAAGGTTTTTAATTCAGAAGTACCTGTTAAGAGGCTTTACATGGATATTTTAGGCCCACTTACAAGTTCTTAACTAGGTAACAAATATCTCTTTGCTGTAATGGATGACTTCACCAAATAGGTCGAAGCTTTCCCCTTGTCAAACATAAGGACAGAAACAATAACTAAGGTTTTCGTTAATGTGGTGGTTTATCGACATAGTACACTTTAAAAAAGGCATGCTGCTCAGGACACGAACTTTGATTTAAGTCTAGTGAAAAAATTAGCAGAACTTTTTAGGAATCAGGAGAACACGAACTTCACCCTAGCACCCACAATTAAATGGTCAGTTGGAACGAAAACATCAAATAATTCTTAGTTATTTATCTAAGTTTGTAAGAGAGAATCAAAAAGATTGGGACTGTTGGATCTCACTATTTTTGTAAGCTAATAGATCTTTAAAACAGGTGACGACCGGATTCTCTCCAGCTGATATGTACACTGATGACGACTTTTTACTTCTAATAGATATGATGAGAGAGCCTCCTCCGGATGATCATGATGGATAGAGTCTCGTCATTAGAGAATTATGTACAAAAACCGAGGAACTAGATGGCATAAACACATGATTTGACAAGAATCACCATAGCTGTAACATCTAGCATGATCAAGATCCATTACGACAAACGATCGAGAAAAGTCAACTTTTTCAAAGGGCAAAAAGTTTGATTCTACGATCCACAAAAAACGAAAGAAAAGAGCCCGAAGTCGATAAGTAACTAGGTTGATCCGTTTGGAGTTGTTAAGAGGATAAATGATGTTGTCTACGCTATTTAGAAATCACCGAAACACAAGACAAATATTATACATGCAAACAGGATTACAACTTTCCACGAACAAAATTTATCCTAACTATTCCACTTTGGTTTTATTTTGCGTGGTTAATTTTTCCGAAGATGTAGGGCAAATACCGAAGTAAGGACATGAAATAGAATCGACAGAATGTCATTCCTAATTTTGTGTCCAAGGATTAAACTGGGGACTTTCGATATTAACCTCAAGAGAGATACGTACTTGGATTATTAAGATACAATTGGATTAAAGACGCTCAGTAACATGGTACTGGAGTCAAGGTTGACATTTTAAGTCCTGCAGCTGTGATAGAAAGTCTGGTTGTAGTAAGATTTACAGTTGGATGTTATGTACTTGGTGACTTGGCCAGGATCAAGTAGAGTCATTCTTTATCCTGGAGCTCTATCATGATTTTAGGGCTACATCAGAAAAAGATGGTGATATTTTGATGTGTAGTGTTGTGTATAATTTTGTGATTATCTAGACGACAGGTTGAAATAGTGTAGGTTGATGATGGTTTAAAGGTTAAAAGCTGTAGAACATATGAGTTACCGTGCTTTAAAAATATTGCTATTCTTTGCAAGGTGTTGATGTTGTTGTTGCTGTTGAAAAATAATAGTCAGTTGAGCTTGTAGCCGTGAGCTGTGTTCTTCCGTTTGCTTATGTCAATAAAGTTTGGTTTTGGTTTTATAAATCAACGTGTTTTTATTGTGACTTGTAAATGTAATTATATATATTTGACTACATTCTGTAAGTCTTCATAGAGGAGAAAAGTATCAACAAATAACATGTATAAACGAGTACTGTTTGTATTATGTTAAGTTAGCAAAGATTAGTAGAGAGATTGCTAACTGCAATGCTACCAGGCATGTCAACCTTTCAAGCCACTTATTCATGGGCCATGCCATGGCCCGCCGTCAAACCAGGCACACATCTTACTCGACGAGAGGCTACATCCCGAAAAGGGGTTGAGCCAAAGTGTGTGCCTGTGAGTACGGGAGAGAGTAGTAGACATGTGCCCGTTGGTATACAAGGTGCTACTGGAGCGGTGGGAAAATGTATGTTGTCAATGATCATATGCCACTTTGATGCATTAGATATCTGCTGCGTTCCTAGTCCAGTTGGTTCGTACGATATGTTTAACCAAAGTTTTTTGCGGTCCGAGGGTTGAATCTCACACGACTCGAATTTATTTTTTGCACTGTATCAGTCAATCGAATTTTTTAATTTAATTTCACCTTTTAGAATACATTTAATTAAATTTTTGCTTTAAAATTTACTAGTTTAAGAAGTTTTATCAATATCTGAACCGTAATCAAGGTACATACAGTACTACCCTGAACACATACAAGAGTTTGTACTCACACCGAGATACAGTTTGGAAGAGCGCCACCGCCGGCGATAGTTGGAATTATTGGACCGGAGATAATGCACGGAAAAAAGTGGCAATGTTTTTTAAATAATATAATTTTGCAAATCAATCAAGTAAGTCTATCTTTACATGAATAATAATGAATCTTCTATTATCTTGTTCACTGTTTTCTTCGAACGTTTTGAGGTTATTTATTCATTGTGATGTTTACTTTTAGAAATATGGACAAGGTTATCAGAACTGGATTTTCTCCCGTTACCCAT
>JAPYYV010007352.1:13906-27480 GCA_030522625.1 Copidosoma aretas | reverse complement strand
CAGGTAGTATGATTGCCGGTTGGGCGCGCGAGAAAATGAGCCTCGCGGCGCTGCACACACATATAATGCCCGGCCGGGCTCCCTTTCATCCCTTTTTTTTCTCTCTCTCTCGTCCCCTCGTTTCGCCTCCTCGCTCCCTCGCGCGCCGGTTAGCCTCCCTCTCTGTGGGACGCCGCGTCAAAAATTGATGCGACTCGGCCGAGCGTTGCTCCCATCAACTGCCTCGCGAGAGGGCGAATTGCGACGCGCGCGCGAACCTCTCGAGAGTGCGAGGAGGATTATAATACGCGGGCAACTTTTCAGAGGTGTCCGCCGCGAGGAGGCGCGACCGGGGGAGCGGTGGATTAATCGATCGCTCGCCGATCGGCGAGAGCAGCTGGCGGGGGCACGAAAATTTCGCGGCGGGAGAAACGCGTCGAGAAGTGCGCGCATGGCGTGTTTGTCCGTCCGATATAACGCCCCGCTTCGGTTACACGGGAGAGCCGCGCGTTGCCCCCCCCCCCCCCCTCCCGGGGTTGGGAAATTTACATATGATATTTGCGGCCGCAACGCGGTGCCATGCTCGAGAGGGCGTTTGCACATTTTCGCGCTAAATTAAATTTGCAAGTTGAGTGGGGGAGCCGCGCTCGCGGATATTCGCAGTGGAAGGCCTGCGGGGCCATTTGTCATGCGGATTTGGGTTACCTGGGCGTGAGCTGCACAGCACATGCCTCTAAGTACTCCGGCCTTTGTTGATTGTTGCTCTTGGGAGGAATGTTTTCACGTTTAGTTTTGGAGTTTTTATCGTGCGACAAACTTGCGATAATCGATTGATCCATCCATTGAAAGTACCAATCGGAATATGATAAAATATACAATGCATCGGATGATTGATTCTGCACCATGTTCATAAGAGCCGAATGAGATACAACGGTGGACACACAATTTTTGAGAAACAGCATTACTCACTTGCTCGTGACAAATTTAGCGGTGGTGCATATATTATATGCGGCTGGGTGCTTTTATGTCCTGTACCTATTAGTTGTAGTAGTAGTGGTATTAGTTGTACTATTGGAGTATACAATGTCGAGAGATATATTGGCCAAGCGAAGCTGGGCAAACTTGAATCTCAAAGGGCTAAATATGCCTTCGGTAACGTATTTAGCCTACATAACTCAACTCCCCCGCACAACATCGTACCGCCAATTGTGTATTCTCTCTCTCTTCTCCTCAAGTTGGAGATAGGTATATACGTGGGGAAGATAGAGCGAGGGGGTGGCGACTGCAGCGCACGCGAAAGAGGATAAAATGTATAGGTATGAGTACGCGAGGGAGGAAGGGAGAATCGCAGCTCTCGTACATAGGAAGATACACGATTTGCAAGCCAGCAAGCTCGGCTCTCTCGGCGTGAATTTAAAGGATACCGCCGACGCGCACGCAAATGTCGTGCAGCGCGGCGACGAGTATAAGGAATGAATGCGTGCGAATCGAAATCGCTCCGAGGTATAGGTGTATATATACATATATATGCGTACATGCACCTCCGCAGGACTCGCTCTGGAGGGGGGGAAGAAATGCTGACACGTACGTATAGCCTATAGGCGAGCAGATATACAGGTATAATACCGTTTACACTTTGGTGTATACCTGTACTTATTTAGTATATAGGTAGTGCGTCTAACTCTGCCTGCGTTTGCGATTGTTTTCGAGCCGCCGTCACGGTTTGCCTGTACAACATATTGTGTATATTATATACATGTTATACTACCAAGTACCGTATCCCGCGAGGAGAACAATGAGTGCCATCGGCTAATGTGTCTACGATATCCGCGTCAATCACTCGACGAGCCTTGTCGTCGTCGCCGTTGTGATTCTCTTACACTTAAGTATATACCAAACCTGACGCCGTACATTTACTTTGTGTATCATTACACGTGTGGCGTTTTCTCGGGGAATACATTTCTTAGCCCCTCTCGAACA
The DNA here is from genome assembly GCA_030522625.1 of Copidosoma aretas. Taxonomy (NCBI): domain Eukaryota; kingdom Metazoa; phylum Arthropoda; class Insecta; order Hymenoptera; family Encyrtidae; genus Copidosoma; species Copidosoma aretas. Next base: position 25,521 of record JAPYYV010007352.1, on the reverse strand, counting down.
GTTCTGACTGCGTAAGTGCGTACGACGTATGTATAGTTACGACTGTCTGCAATTATTATATCCCATCAGTCTCTCTAAACGCAGTTCACAAATGGCTAAATTTTTTCGTACACTCTGTGGATATGAGTATTTTCAAATCCCTGCACGTGATGTAAAATCAAATATCCTTTTATCTTCTTGAGAACCGGCGAGCCATTTATCCGTTTTGTTCCCATTTTTCAATTTAACGTATTTTCAATTTATAAACTGCACTCTCATGATTATTTTCAATATTGTTTGTTGTATTACCGTAGGACATGGATCAAATTTTTCTCGAGCACTCGAGAGACGAATCGAGTTTTGCCTCGTTCTGTCATACAGAGGTGCACGATAATAATTCGCCGAGAGAGAGAGAGAGAGAGAGAGAGGTGTGCAGGTAGTATGTGTTCGAACGTGGAAGGTGCACATAATACTGCGAGACAACATTCTTGAACCTGCCCCCTTTGCGCCTCGTTTTTAAATTAACTTGTCAGCCCGTAAGTATTTCTCGACTGATACACATATTACAATCCCTGAATGCTCCGTCTTCTCTTCCAATGGCAAGACATCGTTATCATCACTACTATTATACCATTTTTATTATTGTTACTCAACAGCAAATGAATTATCGAGGCGCGTTAACAGCGCGATGGATCGTCACTGAGTTGTCCCAGCCAGTCCATCTATAATACGAGTACACAGATGGTGCGGGTTATACAATGAGCGATCACCATTAACTCGACCCCCAGCTCGGCGACTGAGCGCGATTTCGCGAGTATAAAAATAGGGTCGGGCAATTTTACCCGAACTCGTCGTTATTAAGTTCAGTGCTCGCGTAACGGCAGCAGCAGCAGCAGCAGCTCGACGTAGTGTTCTCCACGCGACGTTGCAGGGACGCCCTGGCCTGCACCTCTTCGTGAGAGTCGGAGAGAAATAAAAGGAGGAAGAAGAGAGCTGGAGGTGGACAAGTGGCGCGCGCGTGTGTGCACATGTACAATGTACATCAGAGAGGTACAAGGTAAAGGGGATGACTGCAGCAGCATAGCGACGACGACTGAAAGAGAGGAGGAAAAAACAAGAGGGACAAGCCAAGAGGCTAGCGGAGAGCACGTACGCCGTACAGTCGTCTCAGTTGGAAGTTGGAAGGACGTTCCTGAAAACGAGGGATATCGCGATGGATCTTCCCCATCTCTCGCCCGCTGCTGCGAGTACCACATGCAGGTATATACATGTATGCATGTAACGATGCTGCAGGAGCTGTACATATAATACGACGAGCGTCCTTCCTTCCAACTCAGCTCGGCTCCACGTCTCCGGAACTGCTGCGTGTGTAAGTACTTACACTGCATACGTGCACCCCGATGGCACTTGCGTGCTCGTGTACACCCCCCCCCCCTCCCCTGAAGCTCCTCGCGCCCCGCACCGTGTGTATATATATACACATATACAAGTCGGTGCAGGTACTTTGCAGCACTCGCGGGGGGCTTGTACACAATGGGTCGCGCGCTGCGCCTGACGCTTCCGCGTGTGTTGTTGGTTTTTTTCTTTATTGTTTTCTCGCGAGTCTGGTGGATTTTTTCTTTATTGTTTTCGCGCGAGTCTGGGGGGGGGGTATGGCACACGCGCGGAGATGGGCGGCGTCCCGTTCCTCGAGAGGGCGGGGGAGGGGGGGGGGGGCGCTTTCGAGATTGCGTAATTTGTACACGCGGACTGGTTTTGCGCGTGTTATTCGCGCCCCGTATCATACGCATAATTGATGCTCGCGTTGCTCCGCTGCTCTCCGACTGTTATTCTTCAGCCGAAGCAGTCCTGCAGTGACGCACGGGGGGCGACGAGTGGCGTGCGAGGATTTCATCGGTACATCGTCGTACCCTAATATCGTCGGAGTGAAAAATTCGTGCTGGGAAATGCGATTCGCAGTGCCAGTTTCAAAAGCGGCTGCTCGCTGGTGCGGACGGCGGAAATATAATTCGTTTTCAACGTAAGCCCTCTTCGAGGAAAATTTTAAAACAAATCCGACGTCCTTTTTTATCCCCGTGCGCTCAAAAACAATTCCACGAAGCTCGGGAAAACCCTGTTCCGAGTACCGGTCGGAGGCGCGTTGCAATTCTGGGAAATCTCCTGAAAACCCGTGAAACATTTAATTTGATCCGCTGTCAAATGGAGCTTGTCCCCGTCCTTCTCTGCAGCTCCCGTACCCGTAGGTACGTATGCGAACACTCGTACCAGTGCGTCCATGGATGGCAACAAAAACAGTGTACTATGCCCGTCGCGACTTTCGTTCCTTTTAATAATCAAAAGCATCCCCGGAGCGCGGAAAAAATGAAGCCACTGTTTCCTCCGGAACCCATATACTTGCTGCTGTGGAGAAGAGAAGCCGTGTGCATCTGTGTGTGCGTGTATGAAAGGGGAGGGGGGAAAAAATAAAATTGCCCGTAAATGCAGCTACACTTGTCGGCTGGGCCACGCGTGCGATTAAATTTGCACACTGGGCTCTCGGCACTGCTCTCTCTCTCTCTCTTGTGTGTGTGCGAGTATTATTTATCATTTGCGCCTGTGGCAACCGAGATAAATGCCGAAATTAGGGCACACGCCATCCACCCACTCGACGCTATACCCAACTGTGCCGGAATAATTTGTTCCAATTGCCCGCTTGGTATACTGTTTGCATCGACGTTGAATACCTACAGTAGTAAAAGTCCCTTCTTCTCTTCTCGATGCAACCACTGAAGTTGGAACAAAAGTGCCTATGCGCAAAAAATACAAGCAAACAAAATCAACAGAGAATAGGAAACGGAGCTCCCTGGATCAGTAGAGCTGCTACACACCGCGACAGGGAGCAAGATTATCACCTGATTGCTTCTAGAGGGAAGCTAAAGAAAAAAAAAGCCCGTACGCGCGCGCACACAGAAGCTGTATAGGGAGCCCACGTCGGGCCGGAAAGACGGAAGTGACCGTCCGCGCGTTCGGTGATGTATTACAATTTTTTGCCGAGCCTTCCGCCCCTGCTCTCCCTGTGCTGGCTATAAGCTGACGACTGGAACTGTCACCGGGTCACTTGTGTGTCTATATATGTATATACTCGTATACCTATAACACACTATTTATATATATATATGGCGAGTATCAATCGGCCGGATTTAGCAGTCAGGCCGTTTGACAGAGATCCCGATCAGTTGAACCGCACTGCGGCCGGAGGAGAAAGGAGCCAGGGAAAAAAAAGGGAAGAAAGAATGGAAGAAAGGCCGGTGTCGCGCGGAGGGAGGCGCGGGCTCGTACGTATAGGCATTACACCCCTCACCCCTGCCCGGCCTGTCTCTATTCAGTGCTCTTTTCTCTCTTTTTTTCTTTTTTTTTTCTTCCTCAGCGGTCCACAGTGCAGTACGAGAATTACGGCGACATCGATTCGGTCGCTTACTATACACACCACACATGTGTATGGGTACCCGTGCAGCCTCATGGGAGATATCCCTCTTTCTCTCTCTGTACTCGTGAATGAAACGAGCCGAGCAGGAAGTTCAACAGACCAGCTCCCTTTTCCCCCGCTCTTTCGTCATCCGCACTCTGCCGCGGCGGAGCGTCGCGATTGTCACGTCGAAGGAGGAAAGTTTCTCCGTTTCTCCCTGTACCCTGTACGACGCGTCTCGTTCATTTTTTTTTTCCCCGAGCTCCGCGCGGACGCGTATTTTCTTCCGACGCCCTGAAACTGATACTCCAGCAAATTATATTACGCCCCGCGCCGCCGAGGATCCCGAAGGAAGAGTTCCCGATTGTTCGCGTCACTCCGGCAGAGCCGGCGATGGTAACGGTTGTTTTCCCGTCCCGCGCGACGCGCGATAAATACAACGTGCGCCCGAAACGTGGCGAATCTTTTTCCTATCTCCTGCGCGGCCCCTACTGCTTCCTCCTCCTATTATACTCCCCGTCACTCGCAGGCACGTATACGAGAGCGCACGCAGCATACCTGTATTATACTTGGTAGCACCGCACGCTAAACGAAACGCAATGAACGATGACGCCCACGCACGTTTAATTACGCGAAATAAACGGGGAGATGCAGTGCCCGCGCGTGCAGCTGTACATATAAATATATAACTGTTTCCCGTACGACCCTCGCCGCCGCTGCTGCTGCTTCTATACTGTTGCAAGAAATTTAATATTCATAATTGCAGTCGAGATTGCACGTTGTATGCGTATATATATATATATATATATATATGCAGCCAGCAGCAGCCACGGCTCTCGAGGACCGTCCATTATATATTGCACACAGTTGCTCGGCGCATCGCTCGGGGGAGCTGAGTAAATTAAAACTTGTCCGCGGACGAAATTTCGTTTTCGCGTGGATTTTGTGCGATACTTAGCCCCCGACAGCATCGAAATATATTAAAAACCATCAGAGACTCCATTGTCATGCGTATGCGAGGGCCGATCCGCGTTTGGTCTCGCCATCGGCCTCAAGCGGACCACAAAACTCGTGGACTGTGTGCTCCGCTTCAAAGGCGAGCCAATATTCGTCCACTCCTGTGAAATGGCACCGGCGAAGCCCAGGAGGGTACACGTCGCGGCGAGATGCACAAGACGGGGGACATCAGAGTCGAAAGGCGTATAGGGTGGGGGTGCAGCAGCCCGGAGGCTACACGCGTAGGGTCAAAGGGATCCCGAGATATTACGACCGGGATGGCACGGACGCTGCGGACGAATGATGCTGAGACGACAGAGCGTGACTGTATAGCCTCTCTCGTTTCCGCGTCCTTCTGCCTCGGATTATCCCTCCGTTGTTCTTGGCCCTCGTGCAGTTGTATCCTCGTCGGGGATGTGCAGGGAAAAGGGAGCTCGAACGAGAGATAGGCCGGTGTTTTTGCTACGCCGATGGCCAATTTAATTATCGCGGCATGTAAATGGGCGTATAATTATGGATACGGAATAGAAATTTACACACGGTACGATGCTCACGCATATTTTTGTTCACTCTTTCATTCGTTCGTTTGTTCATCGATCCGTTTACTCGACGGTTCTCCGCTCTTATGGCGGTGATTGTGATGAATTTGAATTACAGTAGGGTGGCACGTACGTGTAGAAGAAAGATGCTCAAAGCAGTTCTATATGTACACTCGATGCGCAAACAAACTCGATTCTTCCGGATACAGCCGGGCTCTCTGAAACATTAAAATAATAGCAATGGTACCCTGATATACCCCCGGTCGAATTTACCATTCGCAATGGCTCGATTATCGATTCAAATGGCCGCTCGCTCGCTGCTGCACCAATGAAATACAAACAAGATCTCCGTAAGCATGAAATACAAACAAGATCTCCGTAAGCCACCCTGCATTTCTCAATTTCTTTTTTTTTCCCTCCTCCCCCCACTCCTCGTCGTCCATTCCGTGCCCCTTCACCCATAACGGAGACAAAGCTCCAAATACCCCACCCCCGCTTTCCCGTCGTGGTTATTTTCGTGTCCCTTTCGCCGGACCCGCGTACCAACACCAACGCCCTCCCCCCCCCCCCCCCCCCTTCCCACACACACTTTTACGACCGGACCAGACGTGCCCTTCAAACTCTCCAAGGCCGAATGAAATAGAGTTTTCAGCCCGCGCTGCTGCACGCCCCGAAAACACGATTCTCGGCATTCGTATGCTAACGAGCCGAATGACAAATCAAATGGGAATAGGGAGGACCATACAAGTATAGTTGCCCATTCACACATGGAAGCACGACCGGCGGCTTATCGGGTCAAAGAACTAACGTGATCCAGCTGCCGGCAGCCGGTCGTCTCTGGGGCTGCTCCCGTGTGCCGTTTGTATTAGGAGCTAAAGGGACCTATCCGACCGGTATCTCCGCGCTGCCCTATCCTCATCGTCCGATCTCTGGAGCAGCACGCTTGGGGGGGGGGGTGGGGGGCGAATAGGACCCCCTATTCCGTTTGTGGCCTACCGCGCGACGTGCAGCATCAGCATCTCGCTTCTCGTACTCGCGTGCGGTGTGTGTGTTTGGAGCACACCCTTCTCTCCTCCTGCCCCTACGGGACATGGGCGTGGCTCAGCGCGGACTCGTCCTCGGGGGATACACTGCGCACTCCCGGTAAAAAAGGAGCCTCTCTCTGTTTAATTGTCGGGCCTGCTTCGTGGAAGCGCCGCTGGAGGGATTAGCTTGCCGCTGGTGTTGTCCGTGCACGTGGACATCATCACCTACCTCGATAATACACCCCCCCCCGAAATTGGCCATGCAGTTTGGGATTTTTGCAACCGAGAGAGAGAGAGAGAGAGAGAATCGCTTGTTTTTCGGTTGCCGGTCTCTCCACGGGATTAGTCCGTTCCTCCGTCCTATGTAGTGCTGCACGTGTATTGTATCCATGATATTACACTGTGCAGGGCTCCTAATGAGATATCATTTTCTCCCGATCTCCGTTCTCGACGGGACGCGTACCTTTTGTTCGGACGTGTGCGTCTCGTGCGGTGCCTCAGTTTGGCGAACAAAGGGATGCATGCGCTACGGGGGGACAACACTGATGGGACAACCCCCATGGAATGATGTTGCTTAAAACCTAACATATAATATACAGTGTACAGAGTGTATATACCGTAGAGCAAACTGTGAATGTATTATTACCAGGTGCGCCCGTGCGACGATGCACTGTAAGTATATAATATTACACAACAAAACGAGATAAGCGTATTTCGCCAGCGCCGGCAGCAGCTCGCCGAAACAATTTACCTATCGTTGCTGCTGGTCGCTCGCAATATACATATAGAACGAGGTAAACAGAGCGTAATAAATAAAAACAGAAAAAGGAACGAAAAGCAGACGGTGAAAAAAAAGTAGCCGAGGTACAACAACAACAACAACCATCAGACTCGAGCGCGCCCCGCATTATCGGGGCATCCGCGCGCGAGCCTGGCGATGGTTAGCGGAGAAGCTGTTGACTGTGCCCTGCTCCGCCATACATACCGCGATCCCGAGCATCCGCAGAGCCGGCCTGTGCCGAGGTTGTATTATATACGAGGTGGAAGAGTGAAAATTAAAGTTGACTTAAAAATCGATCCCATGCATCCTTGGCTCTCGAGTCTCTCCTGCCTGCGTGTATACGTATAACGCAAGCGCCTGCTCGTTCTTGTACGCGCGCCCCGCCAGATATTCCCTCGCGATAACGATAATGCAACCTATACACGTCTAATGTATGCGCGGTGAAGGTTTTCTCGAGGCTGCTGTTGTACCCGTGCACACCCCTGCGACGCATGACGCGATACGTCTCCCGGTGGTATTGCCTCCACCTATATATGTATGGACACTCGCACGCGGGGAAAGAGAGAGAGAGGGAAGTACGTAATATACAGCGAGCACCGCGGGGGGAGCGATTTATGAGCCAGCCAATTGATATACCACGAGCGAGCGAGCGCAGTGAAGATACGCGCCGCCGCGCCCGCGGACCCTCTGCTGCTGCTCCCGCGTGCTCGTATATCTATATACGTGTGTGTGCGCATCAGGTATAGCGGCGCGCACGACGGATGGCTCTTTGTCGAGTCGAGAGTCGCCCGGCCCGTGATGGTTGCGCCGATGACGTTTCCCCCCGACTCGTCGCGGATAGATCAGCTCGGCCGCCGCCCTCCCTTCCGTTCATGTTTTATTGATAAATGGGGGAAAAAAAAAATCATCCGGCCCCCAAACTATCCGCTCCGCTGAGGCGTTTCGTTTTCTGATTTCAGCTGATCTACCGCGCAGCGGCCAACGGGGAATAATGAAGACGTTGGGAGTAAGGAACGACGACGGAGGGACGGGGCGCGGAACGCGGTAAGTGAAACAGCATGCACGTGTATACGTGGATTGTATTATTGTACGTCGAGCGGGACGATTCACAATATATTTCATTGTTAAAAACTGAAATATATTCGGCGCCACCCGAACGAAGCGACGCACATGCCAGTGCTGGCACTGCTGGTTCGCTGTTGCGGCAACTCTTTGCGGGGCTTCGTAAATCCTCGAGATACAGTACTCGGTAATAGGCGAGCGTATGTTTATAAGTTATACGCATACCGCGTACACACAGGGTACACGCAGTGTAAGTGCATAATATAACTTACACGACGGACGGGCGGTCCAGTCCTCCGTGCAGCAGTTTTCCGGGGGCTGATTCTCTGGCGCCTGTGACGGTCTCTGCGTCCATGCTATACTATACACGTATAATATACTCGCTCCCTGGACTGACGAGACCAGCACTCGGACACAGCTAGGGGGACTTTGAAAACGCGGAGGGTATGTAACGTACACCCGCCCGGTGGAAAATTTTAATTGGACGCGGTACATGCCCGCCGGTGGAGTGCAGCTACTGCTTTGCAACGGGCTCCGTGTAAATCGGATTGAAATTTTAATATCCTCGATTAACGAAGGTCTTGCCCAAGATTCGGGGGAGCCCATTAGTACCTGTTTACACTCGCATTTTTGCCCAACCTCACGGGCAGCGGGTACAAAAAACTACGCTAATTAGAGCCACGCGTATTATACACCCGTGAGGAAGATCCGTCCGCGCAGTTAGCTGGAAGAAACAGTTGTGGATGTTGCGTGTGTATATGATCCAAGTCGCCGGGCAAGCAGAAGAATTCGATGGCAAACGGAGATGATCAGGCGCGCGTATACCGACCCCTCCCGCTCCTGGAGCCTGCAGAAAAAGAGCGCGCGCGCGCCGTCATCCCCTCGCCTTCCCTGCGGGCACGCGTCTCCCTCGCGCCGACTCGCCAGACATATTATATACGCCACACGGTTGCAGCACGCGCCGAATTCAAAGGTCTCATCGTCTCCGTAGCTGCTGCAGCGCCGTCGTCCTCGTCTTTGGGAGGGCGGAAAAGCCTTCGCTACCGCACCGGGGAGCAGAGACACGGGGGGGCGCACAAAAGAAGGGGCCCAGGGGGGGGGGGGTCGCAGCCGTCAGCGTCGGAAGGGCGAAGGTCATCCCCTGCCCCTGTTTCCCGGGCTAGCGTGTAAGATGTATATATATATATATAGACACCCGAGCATCACGGGCGCCAGTGTCTCACCCGCCCATTACCTACTCACGCGAAACGCATTGTAATCCGGCACGGCTCCCGGAAGCCGCTGCGGCACGCGACCTTGTCCGGCTGATGGGCGTTTTTGACTCTGGCACCGATGGTAAAAATAAAGACTAGTGCCCGCTCCGGCTGCCGCTGATGTTTTGCTCGTCCCGAAGCCACGAAATCTACATCAGGGAAAGAGTTTGCTTCCCCGAAACAAAAACCGGGGTGGCGACTCTACCTGGGTGTTTGACAACACTGAACGCCGCCCCCCCCCCCTCCCCCCCCCCCCCGCCCACACCGAACCCCCCCCCCCCCCCGCATTGTCCGTTGACGGACGGAGACGTAAACAGGACGCCATAAATCGGAAAAGTTCCTCGTTCGCCTTCTCGTTGCCTTTGACTCTTCGCGAGTATCCAACGATTTTAACGGAAAAATCGCTCCGTTGAGGCACGGTCTCTGACGCGCTGCAGGATAACGCAATAATTTGCACGCGTAAAATATGCGGTCGTCCGTTGCAATTCAAAAATGCTAAACCCAGAGGAACACATTATTATTATTATTATTATTATTATTATTATTATTATTATTATTATTATATGGTAAAAAGAGAGCGGGAGACGGAGATATCTATCGGATGGCTATCTGGCAAGCGACCCGTGCAGGCGGCTTGTTAAAACGCACTATGCTCTCTCCTCGTCCGCGCGAGCTGTAGCTTCATCAGCTATATGTCATCCGTGTGTTGTGTATATATACTGCGCATAGCTCGTCTCTCGCGAGCCCAAAGGGGGGGATTGATAAAAATAAGCGGAAAAACCGGTCGCAGCCCGGCTAATCGATGTCGCCTACTCTCATTACGAGATTGGAAGCTGATGCGGACCCGCATTGACGCGCGTGCATATATATATATATATATATGTATGCGTCCACCCCGGTGGTGGGTGGGGGGGGGGGGGGGCGCGGGGGGGGGGGGGGGGGGGGGGGGGGGGGGCGGGGGGGGGGGGGGGGGGGGGGCGGGGGGGGGGGGGGGGGGGGGGGGGCAGCAGCCCCCCGTACGTTGTGTTCCCCATCAGCAGATGCGGGGATTGGATGCACCTCGGGCGGAATGAAAGTTGTCGGCGTTGCTCTTATTTCGTCGCTCGGTGAAATATGGTAGCCGATGCTGCGTGTATGTATATATACATGTATAGAGGAATGCCATCGGTGGGAATATACCTGCTAGATGCAGATTGGCTCTAGCTCGGGCGACGGAAATGCTAATTACGCGAAAGCTCGCTGCTTATTTATTGGCTCCGAGCGGCTACCCTTTTCCCGGCCGGTTATAATCAAACCCCGCGCTCGGATCGACGACGGGGACGGGCAGAATGAAGAAATTAAACGAGCGCATCGCACTTTATATAATATGTACATAATACAGATCGATGCATCCGCTGAGTAACGCCGACGATCAGAATAGAGCCCCCTAGCGGTTGCCGTGCCGATATTCATACGTGCACGCGGAGAAATCCCGCACCAGGAAAAAAAACGAAAGAAAGAAGAACCGGCCCAGCATCCGCAGCAAATGCCGATGACGATCTCACGACGGCTACAAGAATAAATGCAGCAGGGCTCCGAATTGATTTCGAAATCACGTTCTCCCTTCGTCCGTAATCCTCCACGGGGGAGTCTCCGCGCGTGATGTCTCTCTATCCGGCAGCAGCTGCGCCTCTTCCCTCTCTGCGCTACTGCATTGTAGGTATGTATACTGTAGATACTATACAGGTATGATATTTATGAGGGCACAGCTATACAAAAACCGCAGACGAAGGCTCGTGCTCGCGCACCCCTCGCCCGGATGAAAAATCGAGAAAACCAGATTGGTCGCGCGTCTGCCGCTTCCTCCTCCTTCTCGTCCTCGTCGTCGTCTCTCTTTACCGCACATACTGACACGCATACTCACTGTGCGAATGCTCGAATCGTATGTATACGCCGTCCCTACTTTTAATAGCCCGAAGAAAACCGAGACGGTATATACATGTATAATCCGGTCGGATCTGCGGAGCTCTGTGATGCAGGGGAAGAGCAAAAGTTATACAGGCGGTACAATACAGCGCGCGTTACACGTGTGGCCGGAAAGGCTGACTTTCCGCGCCCCAGTACTTTTAGATGCAGGGGAGTATTGCGGCATTGCCCTGCCTCCCGCCCTATAGTACCCGTAACGGGTACAGCAGAGCCATATCGTGCGACCTGAAAGCGATCGGCATTGGTACTTACGATCGGAAGGAGCCGCGGAGGCCGCCGATGGGTCATCGATGCAAGCTCTACTCGTCGCAAACGCCGTCTTTCCTCGTCCGCGGGCCTCGGCAAACGTCTTCCCGCGCTCAGGTACCTAGTTTTCCAGCTACTTGTATGACTCGACTCTGGCGTGTGGTGCGTGCAGCCGGTATACCTGTATGTTTGCGACTTCATTAGCAGAGACTACTGGGGGAACCTTTTTTTTTCGGCTGCTGCTGCTGCAGCTGCTGCTCTTCACAACTCGTACACGCTTCCCCTTGGTACGCGTAGTATTTTTTTTTATTTCTCCATCGGTCT
>JAPYYV010007352.1:0-13899 GCA_030522625.1 Copidosoma aretas | reverse complement strand
TAGTATTTTTTTTTATTTCTACATCGGTATTGTGATTTATGTACCCAGATGTAATCGTCAGCAACAGCCAGCGGAAAGACCAACGCGTGCTGCGATATGTTTGTATTTTTTTTTTTTCACTTTTCCATACTCCGGTGAAAAGTTTTAATTACAGAATGTAACAGGTGACACGAGCGGGTAGATAGGTATGCTGATCCAACATCAAAGGGATGAAAGGGGGACAAGCGAGCGAACGAGCGAACGAGCGAGCTAGAGAGGAGGGGGGACATAGCCGCCCAGATGGATGGGTGGAGATGGAAGAGGAAGCGAGCGCTCCGCCGGCTTATCGTTCCTCCTTGATTAGAGGTAATAAATGTAAAAATGCAGAGAGGGGGGCCCTTGCTGTGACGCGCTGTTAAAGGCCACTGCTAATTTAATTAAATCAGAATTCAGGCATCCTCTTCGACGTCCCCCGCTAATCACCTGGAAATCGAGCTACTCGATCTTTTTTCATCTCGTTCCTTCGGCCGAACACTTTGACCCTCCAGGCTTTCATTTTCAACGCCTTTAATACGTCTGCAGTTATAGGTACCCGGTAACTGGAGAGCTCATTATTCAATGTTCATCTCGTCTCCTACAAAGCGATAGGAGGAAATAAATCAAGTATATTTTAAAAGAGGACTTCCAACGAAGATTTTATAACCATGACTGCAGTGAATTTTCGGTACACGCAGTAAACGTACATACATACACATATTATAAGACGTGCGTGCACGAGCACAAATCTTCTTAACCCCATTCAACCCCTTGGCGTGCTAGGGGTCGTCCCTCTCGTAACGGGTCTGACTGTCGGGTATTACCCGCACGGTGAGTGAGCAGCTCATCCCAAATAATGTAAGTAGCTGTCCAAGCCCAGTCGAGCAGACAATGTGTTTATTACGTCGTCCCTCGAAAGCGTAAGCTTTGAGAGACATGAGAGAAGAGAGCCGACAACGACGACGACTTAGGTGAGCCGCAAAACTCTGGCGTGGCATAACTTGCTTATACACGCGCTTGTGCCCATAGTTGTTGCTCTGTCGGGTTAGCTTGTGCGTACGCTGTTCGCCCACTCTCACCGCAGCTTCCCTACGACCCCTACCTATGTAACTATATGTAAAGGCAGCCTCGATCGCTCGTTACCATCGCCGCAAATATACTTTGACGCTTTAATAGATTGATGTTTGAAATTTGTATACATATAGTTAAAAAGGAGGTAGCGAGCATGTGCATGGTACACGCGACTTTGCTGACGTCAGTTTCATCGGAGCAGCGGATGTATACAGGAAAGGTGGACGAGATAATAATCGGAGCTCCCACTTCCTCACTACGATTCTTCTTTTGGAGATATTTCTGATTGCCCGTGATCGTCGACGAATGATTTATTGACGACGCGCACGAGTTATTTTTTCGTCCGCGCGCACCGAAGTCGATCGATCGCCCGTCCATCGCAAACAGTTCATCCGGTGCGCACAGGCCAATATTTTCCGCTCCCGTATTTACAGCGCGATCCATGTGTGGAGAAAAACAAGGAGCCAGCGGTTACACGGTATTTTCATTAGCATAGAACTTCGTTTATTCAAACGAGACCTGATCCCAATGGCGCGCGTGAGAAATATTGCATCGCCAGCAACAAAAATAGTGTCCAGGCAGAACGAGAAATGTGTGACGGAGAAGTCAGCGAGATCCATGGGAAGGAGCTACGTTTGCCACTATAATAGAACAGGTTTTCCCCCCGTACGCTCGTACAACTTATGGTTAGCAGCGGCGGAGGCTCAAACTCGTTACACATTTTCAACGTCGCGGCCACGCAGCAGCCAAACCCCCTCGACGGGCAGCGTTATCGCGAGCGCAAAATGTCACTTCCTCGGCTGCATCCTCTCGCCCATAAGCTCGATCACACGTGCATCCATGCGAGTGTCGTTTTTCTCCGCTGCTGCTGCAGTGCTCCGGCCAAAGTGGCTCGCGATACCACGGGAGCCGTTCGTCGAGGAATTATACGCCGGCCGATAGCGAGCCGCGATGAATAATATTGGTTCCAGACGGTCTTGTACACGCGTGTTACGTGTATACGCTGGTCCAAATCCATGGAGAGGAGGAGAGGGCGCGGGAGTGCCGGGGCCGATTAGTACTGCTGACTCCATCCGACGGGGCCTTCGAGCAGCGGAGTTTGAATATTATGAGTATCCTGCCGCGCTCTCAACGCGCGAACCGGAAATTTCTAATCCCACGCGTTACCCATTCACATATTTACGATCCACGTCCGTCCCTATCGAATGATCTCGCTGCTCTGCGTCTTCTCGTCGCGCGCATGAAAAATCAGTCCCGTCCATCATTTGGCTGTGCGATGGTGTTTGGAAAAGTCCTGGGCTGGAATGCGGTCGGGCCTGACGAATTGGGTGACCCCGCGGGGACGTCGCAGCGATCGACGGATTATTATCATCATTTACCTTGGAGCCAACGAATTCCCAAAGATAATTGCAGGTGATACATTTCGGGTAAAGCAGCTGAAGCTTCTCCGAAATCCGGAGCAGTCGCGAGATGATGGGGAGATTGTGAGGTAGTTTTCGAGGACACGATGTCACGTTTGATTAAAATTATTGGACCCAATTGACCCATCGTTGATCATGTATAGCATAATCAGTTGCTTCGACTTCGTTTTGCCGCGAAGTTTAATTTATTCGAGGGACGCGCAAGTCGATGGGTGCTGAGCAAACGGAGATAGCTAGAGTATATATGAATATGTATAATCATGTAAGAGACCGCGCGCAGTTGTCGAGAAATCGAGAAATTAAAGTAGTGCCGTTGGATAAAGATAAGTCTCCGTAGCGTCGTAATCTTTGATTTGATTTCGCGCGCCATTTCGCGGGGCTCGGTGGAATATTGAATTAATCAAATCAGAGTCACCGCCCGGAAATTCAGCAACGCAGAGCCGAGAAAAGCCTTGTAATAATAGCCGCCATATATACACGGATGCACATGTATATGCATCAGCGAGTAATAATATACGAATGCAGTGTAGTGCAGCGGCATTAGGCAAACATAAAGTTGCCACGCGCAGTCGTAAAACAGAGAGATATCTTTCGCGCTCCTTTTTTTTCACGACCCACGTCCCCCTCTCTCGCCTTCGCGTGCACCTTTTATTGTAGCACAAACGCTTTGCGAGTCGCGCTCGACGGTCCGACTTTATCGGGAGAGCGGCGAGCCAATAAAACCTAACGACCTCGCGACCCCATATCGCGGCCATTAACAGTACCGGTATATCGCGTATAATGAAGGAAGAGCCAAATCGCCGCCAGTCGCGATATATTTACGATCAGGCGAGATTAAACTTTTTTTAAGAGCCGCTGTACACTCGACGCGTACTAATGGGACGCTACGACGACACCTCTAATTCGCGTACCCCAGAAACTTGCATGCATGACCGTCCTGATGACTCCCATACAGCTCGTTTCCTTTCCTGCAAACTAGTTACTCGCGATTGCAATCAATTCGCGATTACGTCAGAGCAACTCTGATGTCCATATCTACACGTAGGGGGCGTCTTTCTCAACATTTTTTCAACCATATTCAACCAAGAACGCTCGTGTATGTACAGGGATAATAATGATGGTGATTCTGTATAATTAATTCATGCTTTTTTTTTTCCTTCTTTTTTTTACCCAAACGAGGAAAATATTAAGATCCCAGGATGCGAGGCGAATGGGTTGAGGAAATCGTAATTAGATTTTTATTGCGGAAACTGCGAGTAATGATGTTACGCGTTTACTTTGATGTAGCCAAGCCGACTTTATTCATTATATTTATGAGTACAAGCGACGGTTATGCCTCATGTAGCTGGATCATTATTATGCTCGAAATAAATTTTACGCTACTTGGCTCACTGTTACTTACTCCATCCTTCTTTTTATTTTCGATGTAAAGCAAAAATTTTCAACGATATATTTGTTCGGTGCCTTCTATGCTCAGTTTTAAATTGTAATTCAACGCATCGGCCAGTTTTTACGATTGAAAAACAAAGCACAATTTTTATTGTTATTTGTTGAACTGTACGCTGAATGGGGTAATCTGCTTTAGTCGGCACCAAGGCGTCTAATTCCGAATATTTCAAGAGAACGCCACACGAACGCTCTAATTGGATATCTAGGATTAACCCAGATTGAACGATTTTCCCTCTTTCCCATTATCCCTAATCTTTTCTTCCATCGCATCGCGTAATTTGAAGAGAAATTTCCGTAATCCTATTTTCGTTGATCATCCAAAATTTGGCGTAGCATAATTATTTTTGCTAAAATTTTATCACAATCCCGTACCTGACCGTCGGCAAATTCTACACGGCACTTACAAAAGATTCCTGTTTAAGACACGAGGATAAAAAAAAAAAAGAAAAAAAAAAGTCGTAACCATCAAATTCCCAATCCGACACAATTAAAAAACCCGAGCTCCGCTCGCGAAGAAACCTCACACCGAGGGAACACCCAATTTGGAAGAGGGCAGAAGAATGACGACATATAAAACGAGAGCACCGCGTGCCAGCGGCACAAAGGGCCACATCCCTCCCCCCGAGCCGACGCAACGCAGGGCGCAAGATTCTCCAGCGGCTCTAGGACCCGGTCACCCACCGACCGAGTCCGAAAAAAACGCTCGCTCGCCAGTGGCAAAGAACCGACTTCTCATCCTCGCCCCGCAGCTCTTGTGATGCATGCAGGTGCGAGGCGAAGAGAAAGAAAAAAAAAACAGACCGCCTCCGTAGGCGTCGTCGGCGCGAGTCACTGCGGCACCTCCCCCTCTTCCCTATACCTACCGCTCCGCCGCAGCCTTGACACCGATTTTTTGCCCGAAACGCACACGTAGCACAGCCGTTCCGACACCTCCTTCTCTTGTTTCGTTCCGCTTCTCTACTCCCCGGATCTCTTTCCGCGCCCGAGCCGTAATATACCGAGAAGAATAAGAAGAGGAAGCCGAGGCCACTCTCCGAGCGCCCCACGTACCTACTTCTGCCGGGCAAAACAAAGGGGCTTTCCAGTTGACGAGGAATCGAGAAAAGAACGGAAGGAAAATAGAGGCGAAGTGCGTCAGGAAAACAAAAAAACCAAAAACTACTCGGAAACTATCTTTTCCTCTCCTTCTTCCCGATACTCCTGCTTTCGAGTTGTCGAAGGCAACCTTCGCACGCGAGTGCGCTCGAGGAAGAGACGACGACTCCCCTATACACCTGCACCGGTCCATCAAAACTGATTAGCCTATCAAGCGGGAAGACGCACGACGCCGGGGCATCAAGTAAAACAAGGCGCAGGGGGATCGGACTAGGATCGCGAAAGAAAAAAAAAAACGCGAAAGCAGCGCGCAGCGGCCATTAATTCGTCCCGCTCGACAAACTTCCGCGATCCGGGGCTGATGCGGCGCTCCCTCGCGTCGGGGCCCGTGGCGCGCAATTATCGGGATCCGTATGTATATACAAGTTGGCCGAGCGGCTGTCCTCCGCGGGCGTGGCCGCGAGCGCAACGCACCCGCCCTTCTTTCTCTGCACAAAACTCAGCCGTGCGGCAGCGACAGCGTCGCCTGCACACCGCCGCCCGCAGCTCGATTAATAACACAGAGAATCATACACTCGTGAGTAGAAGAGTGCGGTCATGGCGCGGCATTCCTTTCTACGCTCTCGCTCCCCCTCGTACGAGCGAGCAAGTGTCGCGCATCCATCTACGCCTCCGCGCTTACTCGCCCCGTTCGTTCATCCTTCCTCCTCCTCCTCCTCCTACTCCGGCACTTGACTCTGCATGCCAGACGCACAACGGCGCGGAGGACTCTCCTCTGCTACCGCTGCCGCTGCCGCTGCTTTATCATAACCGGTATTACAAGTCTGCGTCTGACGTTGAATTGCGGGAGAAGCGCGAGAAAGACGGAGGGAGGACCGTTTATTACTCCCGGCCGCCCCGCGCCTCCGGAGCTCGAATTGCGTCGCGATGATGCGCGCGCGTGCATATTTTCCGGAAGGATACGGCGCGCCGTCGAGCCGAGCCGAGATACTTATACCATGGCATAGCTGCTTCAACCGGTGGCTCGGGCTTTTCCGCTGAAATACTTGTACAGTGGAAATTGGGCGGCGATGGCGATACCGCGATGATGACGCGCGGTGCAATGAGAAAGATACAGAGTGACGGGCGACGGATCTATTCGCGATTTATAATGATTTGGACGCGTCAGAAAAGTTGGGAGTTTGTATTTGAGGGATTACGAGTACCGAGAGGGCTGAACCTATAAGTGACTACGAGTGGAACGATCGATCACTTTCATCAGAACTGCACGTTTCTGTAGCGGACCTGTGCATGCCAGTTTCAATACACCATGACCACTGGCAATATCAACAATTTGTGCAGCTACTGATGGCTGTCCCCCGCGCACTTGTACGTAGAAACATGTGTGAACAGTTACACGGAAGGAGTGCCCAACGGAGCAGGGATCGGGTAATCTACTCAACCGGCTGAAATATCCTCGCAGATCACAGGGCTCCGTACCTTATACACCCCGCGAGAGAACGCTGGGCAATCGGATTCCTCCTCCTCCTCCTCCTTTTCCACATACTTACCCAGCACGCAAGATGAGACGGACGAGAAAAACGCGTCGGGGGATGTACATCGGGTCGCCGGAATTTTTCGACAGGTCCGCTGATTAAAGAGCAGCCCCCCGAAGTCGAGCGCACGCCCCCTCCCCCCCCCCCCCAGGTCCTGCTCTTTGATTAATTAGGTTTATTAATTAGATAGCGCAGCGCCAGGCGTATGTACATGCCTTGTTCCCGGCACGCGCTGTTGTTGCTCCGCGCGATGATAAATAATTTAGGCGACTTGCGCTTTGAAAATTCCAGCCGACCCGGCTGCTGCTAATTAAGATGATTAACGGATAGCTTGCTGCCTCTGATGGGCTCGCGCGCGCGCGCGCGACTGTATCCGAAGGTCCCCTCTGCCGGGGCCCTTTCTCAGAAGCGCCGAGGAAACTAGCTACCGTTATAGCTTCGGCAAATCTTGAATGTTTGACCAAATTAATGCGGAAACTGAGAATCCGGCGCTTTGCCAAACAAAAACCGAGGCGCGAGAAATGCGTGAAAATATCGAGAGAGATATTACAATCTTCGATTCGAAGGTATCAACTTTGCAGAGAGCTGGAAAATTTTGGCTGCAACGGTAAACATGGTGGAGATTCTTGAAACAAAGGCAGGCGCACCCTTGTCGAAAAAAAAAGTTACCAGCTGTTCCTCGAGGAGGGAAATTTCGTTTACACTATGGTCAACAAAATTTGAAACTGACGTCCGACGTTTGTTTTTTGTAATAGATTTATATACGCACCCACGTAGGAATTCACCAACGAGTGTTCTGTCAAACGTTATAGCTTATATGAGTGATTTCTACGACACCGATGGAAAGAAACGTGGATGTTGATGATGACCATGCTTTTTACACTGAAACTCACAATTTATTTTCCACGCCTGGATTTCGTGAGCTCTGCACCGCTCTCTCATCCAAATACAACTTGGATATGAAGATGCGCTTCCGACAGAGGCTCCAAATGGTGCTGAAAACCAACGCTTCAGCAACCTTTTTCCCTCCGTTTCCTCGAACAACCACAGTCCGTATACTGCGTGCCAACAAACAAAACAAAAGAAAAAAAAGAAAATAACATGAAAGGTACGCACGCACGCGGTGCAACGGAAGGGCTTTTCCAAATCATGTGCAGGAAGTTTATTTACGGAATAAAAAGAAGAAAACAGTACGAACAGCGATCCAAAAAATACAATGGCAAACGAAAAAATTGGGAGGAAATGAGATGGATCGAAAGCGCGAAGTGGCTCGTGATGTCCCGCGGCGAGCTTGATTGCCTGGCCGTTTTGTCAGCTTATTGCTCTCGAAATCGATTTGTCATTCCAGCTGAGGATCCCTCTCTCGTTATTCAGCGGGTCTCTATAGAAATCGACTTCACGGAACACGCGTCGCTCTCTTTTACCCCTGACTCCGATGCTCGTGCAGTCATCCTGCAAGGGCGCGATTGTGCGGCTACATTGTACCTTCTTTATATATACACTACTCGGAGGAGGAGGCGAGGGGACCTCCCGCGTAAGTAATGCGCATCGTCGACCTCCGCGTGGGTGTGCGTAAGATTATACTCTTGTGCTATACAGTGCATTGGTACAAGTCCCTCCGCGCGTGGGAAAACCCATCACTAGCGCAACTTTTCTGCTGCTGCTGCTGCTACTACGACTACTACTACTACTTGACTTTACTCACCGCGCCCGACTGGGCCAACATAATTGATGGAGTGACCGGAGCCCATAATACGGAGGGGGAATACAGGAGATAAGCCGCGGCTTATCGATACGTGTATACGGCCGTGGCTGATGTAGCGTCCCTATCGCGACAGCTCTATCGCCGCCGACGAGGCTGGCCGGTGACTTGGTTGTGGTTGATTCTTGTCTGTTTGTCCCCTCGCGGCGATCGTATTTATGGTTTCTCGGCCGGCGTTGCGTGAAATTGCGCGCGAGATATGATTGGCCGCCGATCGATCGTCCGTCCCGAGTATATAAGGGGGTCGTGGGTCGTTTGTGGGAAACCGGCGTAATGCGTTCGATCGAGATTGTACTTTTATGCGCGAGTTCGGGGTTAACTCCGAAGCGTTATCGTGAGCGTCTCAGATTTGGTTAAATTTTCTCCGATGTGTAATCGATGCGATGGATTTTTTCAATTGCGAACTCAATGAGGAAATTTAACGCAAAGTGGGTATCGGATATTTTTTAGTTTTAGGATATTTTGAGTTATACCACACACGGGGAGAAAAAGTTCCGAAGAAATTGTACGTTGGGAGTCAGGACGGGGACACGAGCTATTTTTAAAAACTTATTACTGCTCCCTTGTTCGAGACAACGAATGGAAACGCTGGTAGAGCGAGCTGAATACTGCAGTATACTCGGCGGCAGGAGCCCGCGATGATTGAATCCGAGGGAGGAACTACCGACGTCATAGTACTACATTCGTCATATTATGGCTCAGCGATCCGCTCGATCAAAGAGCGCAGCCACGGTGGCCGAGTGAACAAAAGCCCGCGGAATGGCGCGTTGACACCTAAAGTGACACAATGAACCGAAAATGAACGAAGGAGGGCGAGGAAAGAAGGAAAAACGTCGGCCGGCGTGACGAATCCGCGCGCAGCGGTGAAAAGCGCGAGCAGTCAAAGGGAGACGGACGAGGTTGGGCCTCGATTTCCAACGATTTCCAGAGAAAAGAATACTATAGTAGAGAGAGAGAGAGAGAGAGAGAGAGAGAGAGAGAGAGTCCGAGGAATCGAGCTGCTCGTTTTCACACTATCGGGCGCGGGGGTCCCCTCGCCCGATCGGCCACGCTCCGAGCCTCCCGAAATCGACAAAGGAGCAAAGGAAAAAGCCGACAGCCCGGGCCGAGAAGACGCCCTCTCGTCGTCCCACCCGGCCACACAGGCCCCGGTGTCCTGTGTATATAATGCCGTTTGGCGAGGACGGATCAGTCATCAGCTGCGACATGTGCTGCGTTTAAGCGTACAAAAACGACACACCCGCTCGTAACTAATCGCAGCTGTAGCCGATGCTGCTCCCGTTTTGTTGGTCTTGTCGCGGCGGAGGTCCTGTAACCTACTCTCGACTTTCTCAGTTCTTCCCCCCCGACCTCCCCGTTCAACCATCACACACGGAGGTAATAAGGGCATTCGACTTATAGCCGTCCAATTAGTTCGGCGAGGCTGCAGGTCCGACGCGCCTCGTGGCAGATCCACCGGGACACCGCGAGCATTGGACCGTAATGCCTGTATCCATCGATGCGCGCATATATATCACTCGCTTGTTTTTTCGCTACTTTACCTGGGGAAGTGCGCTCGTCGCGTGACGTATACAAGCCTGGCAAGCTTTGCGTCTCGCTTCTCCGAGGTCCCGAGATGAGCAGAATCGTGATCAGCACACCAAAAACCCCTGTGTCCTGTATTATGCCCTACTCGGAAGTATATACCTCAATTTAACAGGGACCTCTGTTTTTTGTCTGTATCGCTTTCGTTCGGAAGAACAACCGTGTTCGAGCACTGCTAATTTTTCGACCGAGGGAGCGTTCTTTCAATTCGGTGGTCGAGGATGCGTGGCTGGCCATTTTTCAAATTTATCGCAGTAATTTTCCCATTAATTTTCCTCTGCTTCCAACGGCTCATACCCCCCCCCCCCCCCCTCCCCTTGAACGGTATCACTGACAACCGGCAGAGCCCCCATCGGAATTTCGACCAAATATCAAAAGCCAGCTTTGCAAACAATAAAACAACGAGAGGCGTGTGGTGGGCAGCAGTTGGGGTGGAAGAGAACAGTATAAGGCAGACTGCAGCGCAGATCTCGGCTATATGTACAGATGCAATAGCGGTAAGCGGCAAAGGGTTGGGGGTGGGGGTAGCCCCATGTGGCGAGATCGATAAATTGCGGTCGATCTGCTCTCGAGAGCACGATGATGATTAATGCGCTCAACGGCTTGCGCGCCCGCCGCCGAGGCTTTGTTGCGTTTATGCGATAAGCGCGGGTATGTATATACACCGCGTATAACAGTGAGAGAGAATCGCTGAGCATAATGCGCGTGGTTTATGGTTATTAGATGTAAGCCGGCGAAGCATTATATCAATATATTTTAGGCGGGTGTGCATTGTGCATCCGACCCGTCGCAGCTCACGCAGCTGCGGCCTCCCGCTCGTGACGGTTTTTAAACCGTAGCCTAATTTACAGAAATTTAAAAACGAATCCACATATATTTTCTAAAGGTCAATCGTTTGATTATTATTATTATTAGAAATTAGAAATTAACCATGTCTCTAATTATACGATCATTCTGTTTTCATACATAAAAGTTATTAATTCATTAATGATAATTTTGAGATGAATCAATTATTTTTCAATATAATACGAGCTAGTCCTGCATAAATACGTACTGCAAAATGTTTTCGTTTATTTTGTATTTATATTCATATTATGAAGGAGTTCCAACAAATTTTTAGTTGATCAATAAAAGTTACTTAGCACTTGGTTCATTTGTTAAGTGATCAAAATTCAATCATTGAAATAATAACTAACAAATACTACAAATACTAATCGTGGTACCAGGGAAAAATATTTTTTTTAATAATAAGATATTTGTCCATAGAGAAAATAAACAAAAATGCCCCTTAGTGCGTTACTATCTTTACAAATAATATATGTTCATCATTACAAACTATTTGTCTATGAATAACATGAAGAAATTTTGTAAATCACAAACATTAATTGTAGAAAAATTAATATTTTCTTAGTAGCAAACAACGTAACCTCTTAACTGACTGTACACGATGCTAGAAGCTGCGTCTGGATGCTCCAAGTCCGATAATGTGAACTACATCTTGACGCTGGAAGCTGCTCTCAACACCCCGTCTAAATGTATGTTGTATAACCTCTCGCAAAGGCACTGTTGCGCTTGAGTCAAGATGGCGTCTTTCCGTCTTCGCGTCTCCAACTATACTGACTCATACACTTGGCGCACTTGTGTTGTAGTGGGATCTTGCCATTGCTCATAGGCTATGAGTCATAGCGTGATTTTGGAATTTGCGCAGCTTTTCTGTGCGTGACAGTCAGTGAGTCAGTGTTGCTGTTGACGCGAAGACGGCAAGACGCCATGTTGACTCGAGCGCGATACTACAGGTTGTACAGCATCAATTTCGACGTTATGCTGAAAGCAAATTTGAACCCCAAGACGAAGTTCAACATTGTCGGATTTCCAACGTCCAGTCGCAGCTTCCAGTATTGCGTCGAGTCAGTTAAGAGGTTATTCTGTGAGTACAAAGTTAATTTCAATTTTGAAGCTACTTGCGAAACAATTTGCGTTAGTAAAATGTGTTTTATTATTTAATACGCAAACACGGTTATTTTAGGGGTATGGTTATCATTTTTTTTTTTATCGTCGTCGAAGTATTCATAATCATACCATCAAACATTTTTAAAATGCGTTTGGATTTTTTTTCAACCGTTGCAAAGCTTTCTCTACCTACAAAGCAAATGAAAAAAATCGGCCAAGTATCTGCCTTTTCCACTTTCTTCACTGAAATAATATAAGACGACTGAGAATAACAGCGCTGCAATACCGTCATATTCTTTTTGCGATCTCGTCAACGAAATACAGCGAGTCTTCCACCCTCATTTTTTTTACGCTCATTTTCCAAGCATCCCCCCCGCCCCCCTGTAACTCGCATCCCGCAATGTAGAATAAGTTCAGCAGAATATTTTGCCCAAGCTCGGATGATAATAAGCGTAAAAATATCATACAGCCACCCTGCGTAGAATAGCGTCAGGAGGTGGATGCGAAAATCCCGAGCAACGACCAGCCGAGTTGCAGTAAGTACAGCAGTCGTAGAGAAAAAAGAAATTAGTATTTTCCCTCTAAAATGCGAGCTGCCTTGGTAAAAACAAAAACATCAGCGACGACAAGCACACCCTGACTACTACCATACAGACAGCGTGTAGTACATGCACTTATTTAAATCGGAAGCTTGTAAAACCATTATGTGCTGCGTAAACTGTCGTTTTACGATTATTTAACAGAAAACTTTCTCTATATTTGATTTTTTCTTCGCTTCACGGACAAATGAATGAATACATGAGCAGACATATCGTAGTTTCAAAAAGCCATTGCGATCCCCTGTTGGCATAATATCACTTTCTCCAAAGAAAAAGTACTAAAAATAAGGTCATCATACGTGACTCTCAAGGCCTCAAAATATAACCAAACACATAGTGGAGGAAAGAAATCAAGAGAGAGAGAGATAAATATTTTCGAATCCGAGTACAAATACTTGGCGAAAGCAGCGGAAAAGCAGTTGAAAAAACACCGCTCGTGAAAACATGCGCGCATGAAGAGTAAAAATACGATTCTCGGTTGAAGCTTCATCGCTCGGCGAGCGTGAATAACAAGAAGACGAAGAAGAAGGAGGAGGAAGAGGACGAGAGGAGGGTAAGAGAGAGAGAGAGAGAGAGACGGATCGATCCTTCCGCAGTGGCGCGGGCGCGCGAGCGAACAAAGCGCGTATAATTAGAACGCGGGCGTCGCCGCTCGTCTTGAAATAACGAACGGCCCGAAAATACATTATCATCCCCGCGATGTTGTTGCAGCGCGCGCGGGGGTATATTGTACACTCGGAAACTCCTTGCGAGGCTTCCGTAAGTACTTACCGCTCCGCAGTGCCGCGATCTCAAGTAACCCGTCCGTCTGCTGCGACAGTGCCCCGGCTATTTATCATAATCAAACAACTGTATATTATATAAACGCGTCGCGAGCTCTCCTCTCGTTTTGATGTCCTTCAGCGGGCGCGATCTTTCCGGGGCCGCGCTTTTTCGAAATAATATTTCTCCTCTCTCTGCTTATGTCCCTTCGCCAGTAGTGTTTTTTTTTTTTTTTTGATATTATTTTTTTTTTCAATACACGCACGAAACACGTTCGTCACCCCATCCAATGATATTCAAATCTCAGGCTCAAACTCGTCAGGCACAGCGTATCACCTTTTCAAAATGTTGTACGCGGCGGTCTGATCGTAATACAGCGGAAGTCGTGCTTGCCAATAAAAATTATTCACGTGTCTTGTATAATGATAAAAAATCTAATACGGCAGAGTTTTTAAAATTACCTCAAAACGCTCCATTCTGTCCCTGGAAAGAGCTGGAGCTACATATAACGCCGGACAAAGCCCCCGCTGCGCGCACAATATACATTATTATATACCTTTGGATAAATCCCCCGCGCAGCAGCAGCAGCAGCAGCTGATGGCTGTAAATCGACCGTGGTTGTAAAAGCAGGACGAACTCATCGAATCGCACGAAAT